>OX465242.1:24909877-25094877 GCA_949987775.1 Aproaerema taeniolella | reverse complement strand
GTGTCGAAAAATGGTTTTTTTTTAGAATTTGATAGAGAAGGTATAACTATTAATCGCACATATAGGTAAGTTTCTGATTGAAATAGCCTAGAATAATATTCAAAAACATAGGTGAGTACAGCTCCTTGATGCCAATTGTTATTTTAATTGTTAGTAGAAAATATAAAATTCTCACCGATGCCAACCTGTCGAATCGAGCGAATAGTTCATTCAGAAGTTTAACCAGTTCTTGAGCACTGCATTTACTTGATAGTTCTGAAAAAAAAACGAATAATATTGCGAAGATTTCAAATTATCTGAAGTTATTCTATAGGCTAGTAAAATTAGGTTACCCTGGACTTAATTCATAAACTCGCTTTTTTTAATACTTTATTGGTTTTTGTTATTAAGTATCAAATATGAATTAGATATATGAAGTAAACAATTCGCAGTGGTAACTGTTTCTTATAAAAATTAAGTAATTAATAGTACGAGAGAACTTTTTTCTAAAAGTAAAATAGGTAACCAAATACCTTGTTAGTATAATTTTGAGAGGTATTCGAATGCTATCACCCAATTGCAAAATTAAACAGAAATCAAATTCACATGCATATTTTTTTTCCAGAAACCATCTGATCTCAATATCTAAATAACCCAAAATGGTAACTATGGTGTTTGCATCTAGTTAAGCTATTTTGCGTCTTTTTAGACATCTGAGACAAAAATTAAATATTAGTTTTTAACGCTTTTAGAATAATGTATTTTTCAGGTAGTTAAAAAGTGTAACTGTAATTTTTTTATTTAATAATAGGTTTTAGTGTACTAAAATCATGTTTTCATCATAATTAAACATGTAAATATCACGATTAAGAAGTTGAAAATATAAATAATAACACGCGTGAGCAAGTAGTGAAGCGGGATGTAGCGGTGGGTGCGGGGCGCGGTGGGGGGAGGGCGCGGCGAGCGAAAAGAACGAGTTTATTTCAATTGCGCGCTTTGTTTGTATTGTGCATTGTACAGTCAACAGCACATCAGGTTACCACAAACTGTCAAATTTCCCCAATGAATAGTAAACTCTAAGGCTTGGAGATAAAATTGAAAATCGATTGAAGAAACTTGACAGTTTTGGATAGCATGATGTGCTGTTGACCCTGTACACTAAAGAGCACGTCAAGCTGGACACTTTGGACTTTGGACACCGGCCCTGCATTGTATGGCGCGCAGTATAAATCCGAGCTCAGCTTAAACTGGTAGTGTCTTGACTCTACAAATGCGTTAAAAATTGAATTTCCTAATTGCAGGATATGTAATTGTGCATTTTTTGCTGTAGGTCAAAAGCAGAGGTTCCCAAACTTATTTCGTCTAACGCCCACTTTGAAAATCAGTTATTTTGTAGCACACCCAATTTTTTTTCACCTTAAAACCTCAATAACATATTAGTCTCGCCTGGAGTTTAATTAATGTGTCCGGTGTCAGAATTCGGATTTAAAACAAAATTGAAAGATAATTTTTTGTTAAATAATATTTATAAAGACAAGAAATGCGGGTTATAATTCTTAAAAAATATTTCATCCAAATGTTGTCCATCACGTTGAACACACTCTTCAAACCTGGCCTCAGTATTCCGTGCCACTCGCTGAAGCAAAGGTGCTAGGATGGCATTAATCTCGCGAGCGATATTTTGAAGCATCACGTAATCCTGGAATATTTTATCTTGAAAAAATTTCTAGAATACAATATACTTTATTTGCACACAAAGACATACAATACAATTAACAGAACATAAAACATAGTGTACAACAAGGCGGCCTTATTGCTAGGTAGCACTTTCTTCCAGGCAACCTTAGGGTAGGACAGCAGTAAGGTAAGAAGTAGTTGGTGGTGCATAAAATTAAATATATATAAATAATACAAATAAAAAAATATAAAAGTATACATATTGTTAAAAGAAAATCGATTAACGAGACAATTGGTACAACACTACTAGTCCACGCGGTGTGGCGCAACACTACACGGAACTTTTGACAGATCGTTTTCGCGCGTAGATCGGTGTTTATGTGTTCTCGCATTATAATTTGTAAAATATCGAATTAAAAGGAATGTTTAAGAAGTAAAAGGTGTTTTAATTTAACAATATATAAATAAATATATAAAATAAGTACAGCATACATCTATATATACAGGGTGTTACGGAATTAATGGATCAACGTTAAGGGGATGATAGTTGAGATAATTTCCAACAACTAATTTGCCTAGTTTTCCAAAATCCCCCCGGGTCTAAAAAAAAACATTTTTTTGTGTTTTTTTGTCTTTTTTCTACCTTGAGTCAGTCTTTTTGATATTGTGTCTACAAATGATAACATTTTCAAGATCTGATTTCTGTATATGAAAGCTGGATAGTTTACCAATGTTATTAAATGCAAAAAAATTATTTAAAAATACTACTTTTAATAAAATAATAAAAAATATATTTTTTAAATAAAATAAATAAATAAATAAAAAAAGATAGACAGTGTCTTGTTTCTAGTTAAAACATATAAGTGCTAATTACATTTAATTACAAATAAGTGTTCGCGCACACTACAATATAGATAGACTAATCAGTAGAGAAGGTAAAAGTCAAAGGAAAATATGCTCTACTTTATTTTTATATTTTTTTTATTTTTAGGTTCGGTTAGTTACTAAACTATTATATTAGTATTTTTATAATAGGGTGTAATTATAGTAATTAATGAAATACCTACGTGGAAAAGTTATACAGAACTTATTTAGAAATCACAATATTTTAAATTGTCATCAATCACTCGTTTCAGAAATATCTGATTCGGAGTCTGATGTATGACCATGACCAACATTTTAAAACTGAAATAAAGATCACAGTATCCCATGTATTCGTCATCAATTTTTTCCACATCCTGACAGGTAATGGACCAGACATCTTTACATGTATATTCGATCAAAAGCTTGATTTAAAATGGGCATAATTTAAGTATCATTTTATATGATATTGCGGCTAGCAACGTCATTTTTTAAAACACCCAAAACGTTTTCAATCGGGTAAAATAAGGAGTAGATGATAAGGAGGCAGCGGAAGCACCGTGAATTCATTTTCTTTTAATAAATCGTCAACTTTGTGCTAGCGGAAGTTTTGTTTATATTATTACATTATACTTTCACATGTACAGTGGACAGTACATCAAGTTTCACATTTTAGTTGAAAACTAGACGTTATTACTAACGCGCAAGATACCCCTGTGTATAGCTTAACCTGCTGTCCAATGTACAGAAGCCAGCACGTGCGGCTGGACACTTGCAATACGAAAGCCGCCTCTATTTGCGAAGGCGCTCTCAAGGTCAAAATGCGTGGCTGGCCACACGTGCTGGCTTCTGTACCTATACGTGGTACCAACCACGCTTTTGTTAAAATATTGTGTTGATTTTTTTCTTATAATATGAGAAACATAATTTGGGAAGGTAGTATTCTTTCTTTGATTATACTTGCTTGTAAGCTCTCAGTTTTCTGTATGGAATTATAAAAATAAAAATATTATTATGTTAATTGTGATAAGCAGACAACATATAAGTTTTGTAGGTCTTAAAAGCAAAGTGATTGATGTTCATAAGATTACAAACGTTTTTGTTATGCAATTTTTTTCTTCGTATTTACGTTCTATCAACATTACTAATCACTATCAACGTAAGATATATTTGGATAGTGATAAAAAAATTACCCTGTATAAGAATTATTAACAATTACTAGTATGTTTTTATGCAATCAACTGTCTTAATGTTTCATTTTGAGAATTGAACACGTTGTTTCACTACAACATTTAGACTTTTGGACATTGATATTATCCGTAAAGCATACAAAAACTTATATAATGTCTATTTATCATACAACAACAATTAATAATCGTTTCACCGGTTCCTTGTTTTGATACTCTGCAAATCACAATCCTATCTTCTTGGTGCTTTTTAATCTGGTTTCGAATAAAATCCTCCGAAGCATCTTCCTTGCACAACAGACACTCTTTTTGGTAATCAAATGTAGCTACCATTTGAACAGAACTCAGCTTCGTCGTCGGTTTGTTTTTTTCCGCACTTTTGATACATCGTACATTGGTGTAGACAGCTCTGCACCTGCTGTGGTGTTGTAGCTTATCTTCAGAAACTGATAAAAACTTTTCATCCTCACGCCTTTTACTAGATGCTATTAACTTATTTTGTCATTTTAGACCAGTGTTTCCCAAAGTGGGCGATAACGCCCCCTAGTGGGAACTGGAGGCCTGGAGGGGGGCAATAAGGGGCCATCTCGTCTTTACTGCGCACAAACCCGACGACCATCATAGCGCTTAAAGAAAATATCGTTCGCGAGATTAATGCCATCCTAGCACCTTTGCTTCAGCGAGTGGCACGGAATACTGAGGCCAGATTTGAAGAGTGTGTCCAATGTGATGGACAATATTTTATTTTACGTTTAACGTCAATGACCTTACATATCGTTCAGTGTAAAAAGTCTGCCTGAAATAAAACCCGCATTTCTTGTCTTTATAAATATATTTTTTTAATTATCTTTCAATGTTGTTTTAAATCCAATTTCGTTAAATGAGTCTAAGTAGTTAATGAGGTTTTATGGTGAAAAAAAATTGGGTGTGCTACAAAATAACAGATTTTCAAAGTGGGCGTTAGACGAAATAAGTTTGGGAACCTCTGCACTAAATCATAGGTGTTTAAATAATTACCAACATAATGCTAAGCTTGTATTGGTGGGCAATCACTAGTACTCGCAGGTCTTTTTACACTGAACGATATCTAAGGTCATTGACATTATACATAAAATAAATCTGTAACGGCGAAACTCCGGTCAGGTCTCATTTACGAATATAATTAACTACCTAACTAGATCTGCCCACTAATAAATAGGTAATAATAAATATTCTTCAATATCAAGAATATTTAATATTCTTTATATCTTTCAATATTCTTGGGAAGCAAAAAGAACAAAACGTTTTCATTTTGACTACTTTACTGTATATAAGCACCCAAATGCTAAACAATATTTTTCTCTTTACGTTTAGTAGCTATCCATACATTAGAAACAAATTTTATAATAAAACAGCGCGCGTCTCGTGACAGTAGACGTACGGTTGGGAGTTGGGACACAATGAAATTACGACCTTATTCTGCATAGGATACCGTTTATATTGAAACAAAACTAAGAAAAAATATCAATTTATGAATAATCGTAGAAATTTTTTGCTTAATTTGTCTCTTATAGTACTAATTATATTTTTAAGGCATAAATTAAAAACTTTTAGAGTAGTTATGAATTTTGGTTTTTATAAAACTACAAATATTGAATTAAAACTACAAAATCATAAAACTGTTGAATTCTTCAAAGAGAATCTGCTTAATTTTTATTAGTTTATTAACATACACAATATACTATTCAGAATAAACTGTTGAAATGTAGTTATCTATAATTTCTGATTAGATAAACCAAAAAATCCGTAACTTACTGAACATTCTTTATAAATGATAATTCTGAATGATTAATTAGTTTAATTTTAATTTCTTAGACTGGAATGCAAGCATTATATTATAATAGAGGCACTTTTACGAAGTTAAATATTATGCCGCTTTACTGAAATCAAAATGAGTAGAAAATTAAATTTTTCAGTTTTTTAATAATGATGCGGAAATTTAATTTGGTTAATTTTGTTTATTTTAGTTATAACTAACAATATTTTATGTCATCGAGAAAGAAGTTTACAGTTATCGAAATATTTCCATGTTTAGCTAATTTTCCTAGCCCATCTTTGGAAATAGAAGTTTTAACTGCAAAACGATGACGAGATGAAGTAAGAAGTGTTTCCCAAATTATGATATTTATGTCTTAACACACTTCTTCTTATCATGTAGGTATAGTCAAGTGTGAAGTGTGTTTACCCACTGAAGATTCCAAAAAGAAGTTCGGTTGAGCTTGTCCAGTCCAACAGTGGGTTCACATAGTACTTATCAAACAAAAAAAAACCCTGTGAATCAAGAACTAATAGCGTATTTTCTTAAACCTTTACGTAGCCTCTGAGTTAGTTTTATCTGTAAATATAAATCCCATTACACATTGCAGAAATGTGAACTGAGAGCCATTTTTAATATTGTGATATATGCCTTGGTTGTTGACTTCAACGAAAAAAGAAGTAATATCTAAATGGGTGCCTTTAATTTTGTAGTCGGTAAACATTTTTATAAAATTTTTATTTATTGTATGTTTGTTTGTAACGAATAAACACAAAAACTACTGGACCGATTTTAAAAAATCTTTCACTATTAGAATGCTACATTATCCATGAGTAACATAGGCTAGGATATCATTTTTCTAAATTCCCACGGAAACGAAGTCCCGCGTCGGAATCTATCATGAATAAAGTTTGATAAGGTACTTACATTACAGGCACTTTAAGTAAGTGTTCCTAATAAAATCAATAAATTGAAAAATTATAATGACAAACATATTATTTGAAGTCTTTACCTTCCTTACAGCATTAAGATAACTCTATCGTATTGAGCATAGAAAAGCATTTTTCTTACTTATATTATCAAGAGCACGCTAAGCTTGACACTTTATGATATACTTATTAGGGCATATGTATTTATGTTTATTATTATTTATGTTTAGTTTCGTAAGTATAATGTTTATAATTTAATATTTTATCTTTCACCTCGGATAATGTGTGGCTACCACTCACTCTCACCAATCACCCTAAGGTAAACTGATAGATAATGCCATTGGGCATTAAGTCCGCCCTTGTACTTTTAGTGCATTAAGTTAAGTAAATAAATAAAATAAAAACTACATTCCTGTGAAGTTGTCCAAAATCCCTTGAATTGTTTTTTTTTGTGAAGGTTTAACTAAACTCCGTCCGTCTCAAACTTTTACGTTTATAGTACATATACATATGCTCATCCCTATAATCCCTATCAGGGTAGGCAGAGCGTCTGTGGTTTTAAAACCACTTGATGCCACGTTTGACATAAATTCAAGAGGGTTTTAAGATGAAAAATGATGTAAGTGGTGAGAGGTTGTCAGCCTTTCGCCCACAATACAGCAAAACCCTCGCGTCTCACTTACTGACTTTTACAGTATGCCTGGGAATAGTAGGCAGCTGGCACATTCTATGTTTTTCTATTACTCCCAGTCTAGTATGGAAGCTACTGTAGCTTCCATGCTTCCACGTTTATAGCAGGGTAGGGTCATAATTATTCTAAACTCATTATTATTATTTTGTGAAACAAACTAGGTACATTGAATAGGTAAACAATCGGACGCACTCGCGTTAATAATAAAAGTAAAATATATCAAACATTATAAGCTTGTGCTTATATCTTAGAATGCATATGATAAGTTAATTTAAAAATTGTTTCTTTTTTACAGATTTTCTCCAAACACAAAAATCAAAATTCAATTTAGTTAATGTATTTTATTTTAATATAAAAGAGCATTAAAGTTATTCAAGGGTGGTCATTTTACATCTTTGTTACTTATTTTCAAGAGCTGATATCCTCTCTTGAACCTCCACGTTTCAAAACTTCATAATATGTCATGTCACTCATTTGTACCAACTTCGACGGCAATTGGATGATGTCTCGATAACTGAAATACCATAAAACTTTGTAAAGTAAAAGATAACTACTTTTTATCTATACTAATATTTAATTAAAGAGGGAAGATTTGTAGTTTTAAACGACTTCAAAAAAGGAGAAGGTTGTTCGACTGTATGTATGTTTTTTTTTAATGTATGTTCACCGATTTCTCCGCCATTTATGGACCGATTTCAAAAATTATTTCACCATTAAAATGCTGATTTATCCCTGAGTGACATAGGCTAGGTACTACATCATTTTTCCAAATTCCCACGGGAACGAAGTCGCGCGCGAAAAGCTATCATGAAAATAGTTTGATAAGGTACATCATTATATTCAGCCCACATCAACCCACTGCTGGGTATGGGCTTCTTCTCTGTAGCAATAATCGTCACGGTTCTGTGCTAACCTCATCGATAGAGGTCCCGTCATTTTGACGATATCTTCTGACCATCGGGCTGGTTGGTCTGCTCATTGGCCTTGTTGCTCCCATTGGCCACCATTCGAGACTGCCTTGGCCCACTGTCTGTCGTTCCTCGTATATATAAGATACATACTTGAGGTATTTACAAATGTTTGATCTTGAATTTGTAACTTCGCATTTTCGTGGTTTTGTGTGGATGAAATTAGAGTGTAGACGTCATTTTATATCAATTACCCTGCAAACAGATTTATTAATGAAAATTATGCAAAATACCTTTGATGTTGTAAATATAATAGACTAGCTTTTACCCGCGGCTACGCTCTCGCGCAAAGAACTATTTTAGTCACCCATTTCATTCTTGACACCTTGATTTTCGAAAAATCCGGAAACACTCGTCCCTTTATTTGCCTTAAGGTTAATCTTGACGAAGTTTCGAGTTAAAATGTCCAAAAAATTGTTTTCTCCATACAAACTCTGAACCCCCATTTCATCACCCCAGGGGTTGAATTTTGAAAAATCCTTTCTTAGTACTTACAACCTTTACAAAAGACACCTTTCTGCTAAATTTTTTGTCATATCCAAATAAAGTCATATCCAGTGTTTCTTGTCTTATTTAGTGATTTTGGTCTTATCCAGTATTTCTTTACTTCTACGTGGACTGACGTTGACAAATTTTGACACTTTTGATAAACATAGAGTAATTATAGTAAAAAGATAAAATGAACAATAGACACCTCTTTCATAGAAAAATAAAAAAAGTTTTATGTGTTTTAGAGTTCTGTACTCAAAGGGATCCATTTGATTTGGCAGTAAAACACGAAAAAGAAAATAATAATAATCAATTTTTATTATTTATTACGTAATCTCTACAATCCAATTACAGTAGTAGGAGGAAGAAGAAGACCCAGGTTTTGTTATTGAAGTTTTGTAGAATGACGAGTTCTTTTAAAGATGAGAGACCTGGGAGGAGCAAGTTATTAACTTATTACTGATCTTGGAAAAATGTTATTGAACAAGAAATGTCTTAGCCTTGTTTTCTAGAGCCCGGCCTTTCCCGAAACACGGCAATAGGCCCGGTAGTACCACATTGGTACAGAGGCAAAGGTCGCAGTCTTATGTGGAACGCTACATGCGCCTGCGCCATTACACAACTCAAGCAAATAGTGCTATGCTATTTGTCTTTATTTTGTATTATTTTGACTAATGAATGGTTTAGTGAAATTAATGGACAGAAAAACATAAATTTACTACGTTTCGGATGGCTAGATAACTCATTTTGGCTCTGAGTTTCAGTAAAATTTTATTGAAACATATATATACACTGAAGCCTAAATCCCTGACGGAGTAAGCAGAACATCATAATGGTTGTAAAACAATTACATACCTAACCTACATTCTGACGGTCATAATATAAGATAGAACATGAATATTATTTTTAATAGGTTGTCAGTTTTTCAGCCACAGCAAAACCCACTAACTGGCTTTTAAAGTATCCCAGAAAAGAGTTGGCAGCTGGCACAATATAAGTTTCTCGTAATTATAGTCTAGCATTTAAGTAATTATTGCCATCAATATTTAGTTATTGACCTCAGGTATACAGAGCAATATCCTCTTTTAACGTTTTAGTATTTTACGAATTACTTATAACATATCAAGGTATGTACTGAACCTAATTCAAATGTGAAGATTTTTTTATCTAAAATTTAAAAGATGGGATCATGAAAAGAAGATGATAATATTGGTTACAAAGCTTGTTTTCAGGTCAGTGTATTGGTTGCTACGTGCTGTCTCACTTTAATTCACTTTAGTTACAACCCCATCTCTCTTTAACTTATTTTTACTGTACATGTCATTTAGTTGATCACCGTGTAGAATGAATGTATTGAAAATCGCAAACTTCAGACAGGAAGTACTAAATGAACGAGAAAGCGAGAGGAATATACAAGAGACAAATATATTAAATTAGTTACAGACACGAAAGAATTTGGTAGTTTGGCAATTTATCAGCCAATGAAAACCTGTCATACCTATATCATTCAGTGGTAAAATATCATTCATTTTCAACATCCACTTTTGCTATTGCATTCAGTATCACTATCACATTGAATTATCGCAATCATTATTAAAGAATCATTATCTCTATCGCAGTTAGGGAATAAGCTTCCGGGACTTGTGTTGTCCCACAAGCACACCCTTAAACGGACTGCGTCTATAAAGTTTATAATTTTTTCATTATTCCAAGACGAAAGCGCCATTTTTATTCATCGACGACGTACACTGCACATTGAATAGTTATAAAGTGCGGTAAGTAATAAATAACGAGAGGTTTCATAAAACAAAAGCGAATTTAGTGTTTTATGAGGATCTAGTTATTTATTAGTGGACGCAAAAATGTTAAACTACAACGTTTTGAAATGCTATTAGTGAGAAGAAACAGATGTCAAATGAAAAAGTTTTTACGAATGGCACGCAAGTTTAAACTACGCGCCTGCGTGGAAAGTGGAAGCTATTTTACACCATTTGAGGCAAAGGCCTAAAGCGGATTGCCAATCAGTGTTTACCACATATTTATTATTTTCTAATATTTTATCCGTACTTAATAATATTATAAATACGAAACTAACTCTGTCTTTCTGTCCGTCTGTTTAAGCTTCACAGTAAGAAATTAAAGGAGAACAAAATCGACGAAACTTTGAGTACGATGATGATTGGTTTGTACCTCTCGTAAAAACGAGACAAACGAGTTATAAGTACAAGGGAGATAGAAAGAAAATTGCCCAAAAATTTCCAAACCTATTGGATATACGGCAACTCATATGAGCAACATTGGGAAATATGGAATATATGTATGGAGCAAGGAAAGGCAACATTTCCGAAACAATTGCCGGCAATTTATTGTAATTATTGCTCAAAAAATTGCCCATGTAGGAGCACCTTAACTCATTTTTTTATGTGTATGTGCCAATGTCAATTTTGTTTTCTTTCATATTTGACGGCAAATAGTTTCTGTAAGTTAAATTGATCAGTTTACAAGTAATAGGGATGTGCATAAGTTTCGAAAATTAGTGCTGTATGCATAATTTGTCGATGAAATAAAAGACCTCAGTGAATATGGCAAGCTTGCAGATTTACACTTTGTATAATTTGCAAACAAAAAACACTATTAGAAATAGATTAACAAAAAAAAACTCTAAAATATATAAAAAATATTACACCCGACATTCATCGCTTAAAAGTCTTAAAAGGTTGAACAAATTTTGATCAAATCAAACTAAGAACCATATCAATCACGTCAGATTTCATACCAAAAAAAACGCATTGAAATCGCTCCAATCAACGATTTACGAACACAACATTTAGCAAATTTAAATTTATCGTGCGGAGCGGTCCATTCTGTCTATGGCATCGTAGTTTAGGAACTACGATACACATAAACTTAAACAACCCTCTTTTTGGTCGTGGATTAACAATTAAGTTAAATTTTTTTTCAACATTTAGCTAGCTTATGTAGACAATCTAAAGGGGATATATTTTTCAGTAATGCATCTGCCAAGATGCAATTAATTTGTATATCTTTTGCAATGTTCTGCCGGCGGCGTTTTTTGCTGGAGCGCTTGAATTCTGATCGTTTGTATTCTTTTGTCTTGATACAGACTTTATTTTTTAAGAAGGTTTGAAATTAAACAACGACGGATTTAGTTTTATTTTTTGTTCATCCGATGATGCCATCAATCTTTCAATGGCGTTACTTGTTCTGGACTTATCCTGAAAGCAACTGAAGATATCGAGCGTTACTTTCTTCATCCACACGTCCATACAATATTTTTCGACAGCTTTAGTTGGTGGGAAATTTTTTGTACAGCTCTATAATTACTTCGGGAATGGTTGACGGCGGCAACACAGGGATATGCATAAATAGTTTGAACGTTTTCTTACCTTCTGCTGTGAGTGGGTCAGGTTTAATTGTTTTGATTTCCGTAAAGGTTTGATAATTTAGTTAATTGTAATAACTGTTCTAACTGCGTTTATTACTGCCCTCTCAAAGTCACACTTGATGGTATCAATATTTAATTAAAATTGTTCTTTTAGAATGGGTAAAAAATGGACGTATGTGAACTCAGTCTTGTTAGACAAGAGATCGTACGAAATGTACACTTTTGTTAACGGCGGCGGGGCAAATTTAATAGGGATTTTGTCAATTTTTTTTTATTGTTTATCTTAAAAGGGAACTGAATTCAAAACCCAAAACCGAAATCATTTAGAAAACTATTGAGAAATAAAAAAGTTACAAGCTATTAAATTTCAATAGAGGGGGAAACTGTCAAACAACGAAAAAGAGATGCACTTACAGGCATGTGACGTCACCGCCATTTGTTTGCGTAGGAAAAAACGAGATAGCTAGCTCTCCCCACAAAACAAGATAGCTAGTCCTTACGATAATTAATATAAATGCCAATAACTTGTTCATTTATAAACCAATTTTAATGCTGTTTTCGGATATTAACATATTTCTAGCAGTATTTTTAACCGACTTCAAAAAAGGAGGAGGTTCTCAATTCGGGTGAATCTTTTTTTTTTTTTTTAATTTTTTTATGTTTGTTACCTCAAAACTCCGTCATTTGTAAACCGTTTTCAAATTTTTTTTTTAGTTCGGAGGCATCTACTTTCAGATTGGTCCTATAAAATTATTATCGAAATCGCTTCAGTAGTTTAGGTCAAAATAAAAATAAACTGAAATTTACGGGGTCATAATTATATATGTGGATGATGAAATGAAAACGAAGTAGTTCGCTGAGACTTTTAAGTGGTTTTTTGGGGCTCCTTTGTAGGGATCTACCGTTTAATGACCGGTAGCGTATATTACCACCACACATTTTCCCTGCTGTCTGGTAATCGGTTGATAATATCACCCACCACCTCATATCTTTCATGCCATCTGGCGATCGGTTTGAGAATTGTACTACCCCGTATCTTTCTTGCCATCTTGCGACTGGTTATGAATATCACCACCTTATATCTTTCCGTGGGGTGAAAGTAATTAATCACTATATCGCTCTTTAATCTCGAGTGATTTAGTGCTTTATAATAAATTAGCTTTCCGCCTGCGGCTCCGCCCGCGTGGACTACAGGTTATATCGTGCCCAACTGTGGGATAAAATGTAGCCTATGTCCTTTCCCAGGCTCTAATCTATCTTTATACCAAATTTCATCAAAATCGATTCAGTAGTTTAGGCGTGAAAGACGGACAGACAGACAGAGTCTTTAAAAAAAATATTTCAAAAAGGGTGAAATATTTTTTTTAAAGCTATGTTCACGAGTAAGTAGTGGTTACGGGTAAAACAGTAAATAGGTGAAATTCATAGCGGAATATGGTAAATAGAGAGGATTTTTTTTTGACGTCGGCGCCTGTTTGAACAGGATCTAGTTTGATGAAATAAGTATTCGCACAAGCTTTTTGGCAGTATACAAACTAAGATAGTTATGCCATGCGAGTAATGGTTTGGCGCCGACGTCAAAAAAATAATTCCTCTCTATTTACCATATTCCGCTATGAATTTCACCTATTTACTGTTGTACCCGTAACCACTACTTACTCGTGAACATAACTTTAAAAATTTATTTCACCCATTTTGAAGGCGGGTCAATTTTTTGTTAAAAATATTTTATTTTATTTTTTCACATACAATAATTCATAAAATCAAACACTGTCAACATCCCTATTGTGCCATCTCCATACAAGTATATTTTAATATTCCCAACATATTTTTACACTTATGAGATCCTCATCGCCATCGTCATAGGTAAGGTAAAAAAATGCTTACACGTTTTCTTTGGGATCGTGACATCCGCCGGTTCCTTGAAAGAACCTTTATTGGAGTTCAGGATTTTAACAGTCAGGACCCATTGTTGTTATACAATTACATTTAATATGATAAGTTTCGACTACTGGACTTGTTTTTTATTTTCAGTTTTTATTACGCAGTCGGGTTTTTAATTTTTTAATTAATTTATTTTATTTTACACTTTTTAGTTAGGGTCAGATATTTATATTTGTTAATTGATTAGCTGTATATACATATGTCTCACTTGCATAAAAATTTAACAATTTCCGAATCAAAAACCTATAGGTATTTAAGTGAAAATCGTTACTAACCAACTTTAAATCGTTATAGATCCTAAACGGTAAGTAATTCTGATTGAAAAACTATAAGAGAAACCTAAACATAATTTTTAAAAACCTATTCAACGATATCACACTTGACATCAGCCGGGGTAAGTGCCCCAACGGGGTAAGCGCGCCACCCTTTAAAATATCGAAAACTAAACAATTTATACAACTAATGCCATCTTAAATTCACGAACGCAACTAAAATATAGTTCCAGATAACAATATCAGATGGCTCTGTTCACCGTAACTTGACATATCCGCCATTTAAGTTTGAGTGTCATTTGCACATGGGATCGGAGATGACTCGTGTTATAAATCCGGCCAAATCTTTTAAAAGTTTTATGTTTTGTGGCAAACCAACGAGGTAAGTACAAAGTTTAGATGTTTTTCTTTAAATCTGTGAATGTATTTTACACCTAAATAGGATAATAAATGTTTTTTTTAACAATTTAAAATTATGTCTTCAAAATAATCAAGTGAGGGGAAAGTGCGCCTAAACTGTAGTAGAATGGCGCACTTGCCCCAAGCCAGAGTTCGGCAACCTTTTTGATTTTAGTGATGTTTCTATTTTTAACTTTGTATTTTGTTGGGAATGGTGACGTTGTATGTAAATCTTACACAGTTCACAAAGGTCCACAACGTAATAATTAATTACTTACACTATAATGCTTCTGTGCTGGATGAAAGAAAAACATAAAATGTTCCAGCTGCCGAATCTTCCTAGGCGTACTGTAAAAATGGATTTGAGGGTTGTATTTGCATTTTATTGTGGGCGAAAGGCTGATAGCCTATGACCACGTACATATATTTCAACTTAATATCCCTCACAATATTTATCGAATGTGGCATTAAGTAGTTCTATGACCACTTGATGCTTTGCTTACCCGAATATGTTCTTTGCCTAAGTCTAAATAAAAAGGTTGATTTTTATTCAAATGAGCAATATAAGTTCCTAAGTGCCATGCACTCTAAGTCTGATTAACTTATAAGTTTCTAACTGCCGTACTCAGAGATGTCAATTAAATTATTAATCATTTAACCAGATGTTGTCACATTCTGTCTTGTTGATGTAAACAAGGATATCATGACATTTAATTACTTCTTAACTTTAATTGACGTCTCTGAGTACGGCAGTAAGTGCCGTCCACTAGAAACCAAAGAGCGTATTCCCAAAAGTGTATACTTGCATACTTTTATGCCATACATCAATTGTTACCTTAAATTTGTATCTTTTGAATTAATAAAAAGTTTATTAAATATAAAAATAAATTTGAGTTTTACTAAAAATATTTACTAACGCACAAACTCCAAACATTTAAATTAAAAAACAGAACCACTTTGTAAAAGTAATTTAAAAGTTTGAAACCCCTGATTAACCGTCTATGGCGCACTTGCCCCAAATTCAAAATGTTAGCCGTATTTCCTTTAAAGACTATATAATAAAACAAAAAACTAGTGTGATGCTTTTAATTGTCCATGTTCTATAGAGTAAAAACAATGTTTTTCTTGTAGCGCGGTACTTTAATGCATTTTTTTATATGGGCGCACTTACCCCATTTCCAGGGGTAAGTGCGCCTACGTACATGTTTTGAAATTTCATCAAAAATAGTGTCAAATTATTGATAGTTTTGATGGAATCAACATTCATTGCAATAACAAAATACCAAACTCTCACATTTTATTAAATATAGACTCAAATATCAATATTTAGAGAATTTATCACACATTAAAATCAACTATTCAGAAAGTATGGCGCACTTGCCCCGACTGACCTTCGTCGATTTAATTTTTTTTTTCTCACATAATGGCGTCCAAAATCGGCCATTTAGATTTTTCAAATTTTTATACTTTCTATGACATTTGCGCCGTCATGACAAATCCAGTGACGTATCATTTATCAAAATCCGCCCACGCGTTTGGTCTAAATAGTGCCACAAAGGTATAAACATACATACATACGCTGATAAATACATTACCCTCCTTTGCGTCGCGCAGTCGGGTAGTAAAATATCAAAATTCTTAAAAGTTTCGCTATTAGAATTTTCCATAACGCCTTCAAATGTAGCGTCCCACCTACTACAAACTATTGGTTGCCTCCGTTTATTTTGATTAACGTTTAGATAAGTACATGTTTCCTACCGCTACCCCATTTTTTTTACTTTTTGTAGAGCGCTATTGTTACTAAAAGTTCACTCGAGCGTGTATCAGACACTTAAGAAGATTAAATGAGACCTGTCAGAAGTGTCAAATCTTCAATCTGAAAGTTAGCAATGATCGATGATGTAAAAAATAATCATGCCTCTGCCAAAGTCCATTAAGTGTTGAAAATCAGGCGTCATAGCGAGCACACGAGAATGAGCTTTGATCTATTTAATGAAAGTATTAAAAGTGAAATAGTCTTGATGATGTAACGGTTTTAATGACAATCCGCAGAAAAAAAAGTTTTAAAAAAAATGGAGTTGGATTAGTAGAAATAACGGATATGATATTAATAAAGGTGAAGGAGAAGGGACCGGACGAGAGCTGGGACCTGCAGCCAGCGGAAACGGGAGGTAAAACCGTCAGAAACCGGTGGGAAGTCGCTACTACCTACCTACATCCGGCGTGGGGTTTCATACAACACTACATTTTGGCTCATTGTTGTTTGTTATTTGCATAAATGATTTATCAGCGCCGCTTTCTTTAGCTCTACGAAAATTTTAATTGTCAAGGAAAGCTGCGCCCTCCTTACATCTGTTTTTTCATTGATAACGAAAAGTTTTTTGATTTCTTATCATACAAATTGAGTAATTAATGACGTCAAAGTCTTTTTTTTTTAAACAGGCGTTTTTAAAAATGTTTTTTTGACTTTTAGTTCTTCAGTTTTTTTTCTTCCTCATGAACGAAGTCGCGGACGGAAAGTTCAAAAATGCAGGGTCCTGACTAATTCATCAACGTCTAGCCCAAAACCCTAAAACCATTTACTATGAATAAGGAAGGATCTTACAAAATTCCCAAGGAAAACTGACGAATCGATAAAAAAGAAGTGCGTGTAATTTATAAATCATGTTTAAGTATATTATGTTTGCCAATCTGGCAAATCGTACTTTCTTTCTGTTTTGGCCACTATTTGCCCAACAAATTAAATTGAAATTAATGCAGTATACTACCTACTTTATAATGACTATGAAACTTGTAACATTCTTCATGTCAATTAATTCGTCAATTAACATTGCAAGATATTGCAGGCTCTAAATGATTATATTTACTCAATGACTTTCAAAGGGCTGGATTACAACTCAATTAAATTTTCATATTAAACTGCATTTGCGTCATATTAATCAACCCAATAAAATCAACTTCGAACTGCGTTTGATACCGAGTTATTCTTGCCAAAACTCAAATTAGCGAACTCATATATGGAAACACCGTTCATCTATCTATCTATCTATACTATAATAAAATCTTAAGCAAAAAAAAACTGTACATTGAAGATATTCAAAAAAATCATCCAGGGCGATTCAGAATCAGTAGCTGAGCATTTTAGAATGATTTTTAGAGACTTTGTCTGTTTGTTTGTTTAGTTATTTGTTTGGTAGAGCATCACATGAAAACTACTGGATGGAATTTGTTGAAACTTGGCATAGTGGTAGCCTATGTTCCTGAGCAGGTTTTAGGCTACCAAATTTTTCAAAATTTTGCTAATAAATAAAAAACAAACAACAAAAACCCTTGAAAATTCGAAGCTAAGAGCTTTTCAGTACATTTAACTCATACCATAGAGATCAACGTATTTTTGACATACATAGGCTAGAGGTAAGAGTGACGTAAGCATTTTGATTAAAGGGCCGGATTAAGTTTTATGGAATATTTTGTATGGTAGATCCTATCTCCATTTTTAACCCACTTTAAAAAAGGAGAAGGTTCTATGTTCGACTGTATGTATCTTTTTATTTTGTATGTATGTTCACCGATTTCTCCGCCATTTGTGGACCGACGGATTTTTGATCCGTGTTTTGATCGGTTGACAATAACACCGCTCCATCTCTTTCCGTGGGTGTCGTAAGAAGCGACTTAGGAAACACAAATGAGACCTGCCTCCTAGTAATCCATCCCAGGCAAAGACACTTCATTTTTTTCTGAATCTGAGGTGTCGTCATATGGTCTCATGCGGTGTGGTAAAGTGCCGTCTGGTACGCGACCACCCTCCAACCGAAGTCCGACGCCAAACAGCTTGCTGTTCCGTCGGTGCGTGGGAGTACCAGTGCCTTTATAGGCATTTTCTGGGTTAACTCGCTCCATCGTCGACCTCATCTTTGACCTTTATGGTCAAGATTGAGGTCAAGAGTTAACCCATCTTATAATAAAAAAATAAAATAAAACAAAAACCGATTTTCAAAATTCTTTTTTTGTTCGAAAAAGTATATACTCCAGAGTGGTCTCACTGTCACCAAATCAGGATCGGATTATGGAAATCCAGGGAAATTAAGAGAAACCCTCGAATTAAATAGGCACTTACTTTGTTTCTCACGTACTTTCTATTATTTACACTAAACAAAAGAAAAATAAATGAACTTTAAAAATAATCAAAACTGACTTTAAAAAGTGAAAAATAAAGACGTGCCAGCTGCTAACTCTTTCCTGGTATATCGTGCTGACAATTTTATGACTCTCAGAATGTTCGTCAAATGTGGAGTCATATGAATGTAAACTCATATTATGTCCTGATTAAACTAAAAACTTAATCAATATGTAATAAACTAAATGGCCCTTAATTGGACCCTTACTCCGGCCCAGTCTGAGAAACGAAACTACAATCTTCTGTAGCGGTAGTGTTCTTCCATACATCAGGATAGGCAAAGGACGGAGTCACAGTATTACAATATTTCCCCTACAGTATTGAAACGTATGTACTTGCGCAGAGCAACGATTGTTATTCTATAACAACAAGGATTTAATAGTACATTGTGCACCAAGGGGTGAAAGGCACCGATTACTAGCGAGGGAGCAGTTTGTGGACCGAGGCGTAGCCGAGGGCCACAATACTCCTGAGCTAGGAATCGGACTTTCTCCCGAGTGCTACATAGTGCTTTATACTACACCTGTGAGGAACATTCAAAGACTTGTATTGTTGAAACTATTTAATTAAAATAATAATTACTACGAAAAACGAAATTAAGGAATTAACCTAATTAAAAGTTATGTTACAGTTTGTGCAATTATTTAAAGTAAATGAAATAGTTTTACCACCAGGACGACTTATACTAGTGTGAGATATTTGAGACAAAGAGGGCGCCGCTGCACTCGCGTGTTCTGAGACTTCAGGTTTTGGTGTTCGGTCAGAGCTTATAGCCGCCGCACTCGTCGAAGGTTGGGGGTCTTTTAGTTCTAAGACTTCTGTCTTTTGTGGTGCGACACAGCCCATAGACGCTGCACTCGTGGAAGGTTGAGGGTCATGATAATTAATTGAATCTGTAATTTGGTTGCTTATGCGTCTTTTATTCTCAATTGAATTTTCAATATAACCTTCTGCGACAGCGGACGACTTCCAACCACCGTGACGTTTAATTGTAGTCAAGTCGGCACCGGAGTCTGCGAGAATGGTTGCTGATGTACGGCGAAAGCAATGGCCTGTATATTCTTGTGGATCAGGCAAATTTAGAAACGTTGCTATATCCTTCGCAATAGTGCTGATTTTGTTCTTTCCTACGACTTGCTGAGTACATTTTTGGTTCCTATATTGAACTAGAAAGCGGTTTGTCTTCATTTTAGTCGGGCGAAGTTCCATATATTTTTTAACAATGTCGTGATGTAAGCCGGTTATTACAAATGAGCGCTGGATTTTCGTTTTTGTATTAGGCAACTTAACAATAATCACATTTTGTTGTGATTCAATGTTGTCAATAGTCAAGTCCGCAAGTTCTTGCGAACGACAAGCACCAGTTATTCCGAGTAATTAATACAACCTGTAAAATACAATAAATAAATGAAATGTTCCTTTAAATAATCCTACAAAAGACGATTTTTCATTAAAAATACAAAAAGTTACCTTCATCAACAGATATTTGTCATTGGGGGCATCATTTAAAAAAGAAAATACATTGTTTGTAGTTAGAACTCGAGACTTTTTACTGTGAAAGCCATCAGCTTTTCTTTTTAGGAACGCCATAAGCTTTGTGTAATTTTTTATTTCTATGTTATGTTTTGTCAGCAGAGTACTCTTTATCATGGAATATATTGACCACATGGTGCTTGGCTTATATATTGTGGATTTTTCACTAAAATAGGCTATTAGAACATTTTCAGAGAACGATTGCGCCTTGTTTTCTAGCTTCGAAGCCATGAATTGGTCATACGTATGGATGTATTTTTTTTTTCTCTGGGAGCAGGTTTGACATAGCACTTTCCGCTGATGTTTTTAAGTCTGGCGCTGTCATTTCAATGTCCATTTCATCACTTTCACTTGAACTCGTCATTTTACTCAATTTACTGATATAACGCAAAAACACCGAAACAAATAAAAATTCGCAAATTTCGCGCCTCTTTTGTTTTTTAATTAAGACAAGCGGATTTGAGATCAGTAGCAAGGAGATTCCATATTTAAATTTCGTAAAAACTGCTTGGACAGCTCACGCGTGCGCTGACCAAGGAGTTTTTACTTTAAGAAGGAGTTTTGAATGCGGACGCCATAGATTAAATAACACGTTATAAATGAAAATTCGTACATTTTTCCCTCCCGCTAAAACACGTTAGAAATGAATTTTCATACATTTTTCTCTCCCGCTTATTTTGGTCGAGGAAAAGACTAACGTTCTCTTCTCATTTTCAGGGAATAATGACTATTGTTCCGATCAGGTGTAGTATAAACAATATTTCAGATTTAAACAATATGGAAACAATAACTATTTCAGAGAAAATATTTAATGTTCTAAGTTTCGTAGAATTTAAATCGCGGCCATGCTCATATTTTCCTAATGTTTTTCTAATAAGATTGTTTATTCGGATGTGATAGCCCAGTAGGTAATGAGCCAGATTTGTGGTCGGAAGGTCGCGGGTTCAAATCCTGGTGCGGGCCTGTACCACTAAATTAGTCTTTTCGGATTTATGTACGGATTTCTAATTATCACTTGCTTAACGGTGAAGGAAAACATCGTGATGAAACCCGCCTGTCCAAGAAAATTCATTTTCGAAAGATGAGCGGTCCACCAACCCGCATTGGGCCAGCGTGGTGGACTATGGACTATAAACCCCCTTCGTGTTTCGAAGGGAGGCTCGTGCCCCTCGGTGGGGACGTTTATGGGCTGATGACGATTCGGATGCGTATTCATTATTTAATTAAATTTTTAAATAGAGAACTAAAATCATCTAAAAATATAGTTTCACGTAAATATCTGGCAGTATAACATATGTAAATGTAACATGTTCATTAAATGATCACTTTACAATCACAATATTTTATTTTTATCTTATTTCCCGTTTCGTGGCAAACCTGCCATATCTGCTTGGTACTTACACCGGCGGCGGCATCGCGCGACATCAAAGGCGTTTCACTACTGTAGGGGAATTGTATTGTAATACTGTGACGGAGTCATACAGACAAATCTTTAGTAAATTTTTAGAATGTCACGTTTTAAGACCTCACTTTTAGTAAGCATATAAAATGGCGAAATCTGTAATAATTTCACAAAGAAAAACGATAACCATTTTAGTAATATAAATTTCCCCGGGCTACAGATCTACTACCTACCCCGATAGGGATTATAGGCGTGAGAGTATATTTGTACGTATGAAACAACTATGTATTTGAGCTTTGTCTTCAGGTCCAATATAATGTTAATACATTACATGTAATTTTATTGACCAAGTTTTTAAATTCAAATCAAATCAAATCAATAAGGGCAATTTCATGTATAGTTCCGTCAATGTAGTGTACTCTATAACAGTACATTATGCTACAAGTGTGCTAAGTTGGATATTACATTAGAGGCGAGTTTGGAGCCCGAGCCGAAGGCGAGGACGTAAAATGATTACTGTCTTGCTTAAAATTCATGTTTAGGCAAAATAAATTACAAACAGGTATTAGAACCAGTGTGTTTGTAAAAAAATCATAATGGTTTTTAATAAAACTCATAGCAACGTTGTATTTGCTTTTATTTCAAAATCAAATGTTTTGAGACAGGTTTAGGAAAAGTTCTATTTTAGCCATATTTTAGCAATCAAAATACTAAAATCAGATAAATTTGTCTTGCACGTTACCTTTTTGTAACCACTTGGTCTTTTAATAATTGAAAAACCAGTAAGCATTATACGCAACCTATCCTAGAACAATTGGTTTATTTTAAAGCCTTAAGAACTAATTATGAGCCTTTTGGAAAAAGTATTTCCTTTTGGACTATTGTTCAGCTAAATTCTTACTAAATATTCTGTTTATTCATCACCGTGACTCCTTAATAGTAACACGGTCCAATTTAAGATCGGTTTAGGACTCTTGTTAAACCTACAAGTACAGGATGATGCCCTGAAACCTCTTCCGTCAAGCACTCTACGCGGACTAAACACGATCACACAAGTAACGAGCAATTCTGCGCGGTCATCGATTTTGCCAACAAATCCATGTTATATACTGTAACGGTGTCTCTTGTGGGCATTAAAATTAAACAGCTGGATTCCTTTTTCAATCACGGATATAATCAAAAAACTGTATTTTCTTCGTTACAAAATCGTTTACTTTTGTATTACATCCACAGCTGTAAATTAGACACCGCTTATTAAGTGCTATTGCACGCCTACGAACGTATTTACACTTATTCCGCGAGCTTGCTACAATGAAAGCACAATAATCAAATAATGAATTCACAATGATCCAACACTGAATGGCGCAAGGCCAGATCTTCAATCATTTCGAATCATGACATCGAATACCATTTCAAACCTTTAAAATTGATATTCGAATTATCTTCTTCGAAATGACCGAATGAGAAAAAAGTTGCGTTATGCCCGATCCTCCGTGAAGGTCTGCATACTACAACTGCCTCCCCCCCATTGAAAATTTTTTGATCGGTCGAAAATACCATTTCAAACCTTTAAAATTGATATTCGAATTATCTTCTTCGAAATTACCGAATGAGAAAGAAGTTGCGTTATGCCCGATCCTCCGTGAAGGTCTGCATACTACAATACCTACAAGCCGTTTATTAGAATTCGCCAGAACTTTGACGGCCAAATGGTTATTCAAATAGCCAGGTTAGCCCGGAGAAATACCTAATTCGTTCTGGTTTAGCTTTTGTGAAACCTACTGGCATTTTTAAATTCTTTGTGTACTTCGAGGTTTCTGTTAGATCAATCTTCGATGAAGTTTGCATGAAACCTTATGTTTGTAATGTCGAAGCCTCCTTTCTCACAACGTAGAATTCATTGATTTTGTTTCTAATTGCATCGATATCAAAACTGTCTAAATCCGAAACCGAGTTTTTGTGAGGACGTTTTTTACCTGGAGTGCTCCACATCCCCTCATTCACAGATCCTTCCTTCTTAATTTTTTTAATGTCGTGATACCGACTTCTGCGAAACAAAGTATAAAATATATATAAATAAAGGCTCCCAAACAGTTTGATAACATCAAGAAAACAGTGAAGTCTTTTCTTTATCCGATCACTCACATATAATAGACATTGAACAATTTTAATCAAATAATACAACTTTGTGAAATAAGTTGTATTATTGATGCAGGTACATACCGGTTAATGAAGATATTTCTTCTAAGAACTTAGTCTGAGTCTCTATTAAGGAATTCTTCTACAAATTTCTTAACGTTTCTACAATATTTTTAATATCGCAAAGTCCTTGAATATCTCCAAGATTATCTACGAACATAAAAAACTGTATTACAATATTGTAAATACTACATCTAATAATTCAAAAGTAACCAACCAAAAATGATCAAGATTACAAAGTCGTACTCACCTAAAAATCTGAGATATTGTTGTTTTTCTTGGAAAACAACATCTTTCTCTTCTTGTTTTTAAACTTACTAATCATGGTATATAGCAGTTTCCGCACTTTACTTATCAATGTTTTACCCATATTAAAGCAATTAATATTAACAAATTATGAGTCGTAGCAAAACACTGACAATATAATGACAGACTTTGACGTATCTTTAAAAGCTTAATAATATTGCAATATTACTTTTCAGAAAAATCCTAGGTCACGCTTTCGCTAGCCAGACTCTATCTAGGAATACCGTTGAAGTTGTCCCGTTACAGGTCTGTTGGACGGGTCCCTGCCATTCAAATTGGCGATTCTTGCACACCCTATGTGCAGGATTTGTATCGTCACGTTTTCACAAATTTCAAGTAAAACAAAATTTATTGACTAGAATTTAAAGTTCTGGTTTAGTACTTCCTCGTCTGAAAATTACAGCCCTTCGTGTATCTCAAGTATGCTTTTATAGCTTCTCAAACAGACCTCTTTTGTATAAAAAAACATGCAATATCCTTAGACCGTGTTGATGTGTGTATACTACACAGTTTTTTTTTTATGTCGGTAAACCTACAATTATCCTGCAAGAAAGCTAAATTGGGCATCTCTTGTTGTTTTAAGTGGCATCCTGAATGTCCTATAAAATAAATATTTTTTCTATTCTATTCCACTTCGCTTTGTTTTATAATTCTCTATTTATAATAGAATGTTGGTAATGTGGACTTTGGCCGACAAATTCATAGTTCCTTTGAAAAAAATCGACTGTTACATTTTCGAGGAATGGGGTTTTAAATAATACCAGAAATACTCACTTTTAGATGTCTATTATCTCTCACAACACAACTTTTTACCAAACAACTTAAATCTTCGACAACTTAACTCTTCTACAAATTAACTCTTCAACGGCGTAGACTGGACTGACATTTTTTTTAAAGTGACGTTCCGTTATATCGATTAATCAATGTTACTAGAAGTTAGCTGCACTAATGCATGAACTTCAGTCCAGTCTATGCTATTACTTTTACATATTTACTTTTTATCTACACCTGAGTACTTATATTAAATGCAAATGGTAAATTAACAATATACTATTAATAAATTAAGGACATGAAATGTCGTTGCTGACAGTAATTTAATACACAAACTGACCTAACGGCGTTGATCAATGAATGATTCGTAAATGTAAATTATATGGCAATGATTTGTTCGTTCTTAGAATATCTATTTTAAATTAATACTAATATAAAATAAATCTTAAAAATAGGCCAAGACTGTCTTAGCTTTCGTAGACGACCACGACCACATCACCCACATCACCTTTGACAAAGAGGTGAAGGTGATTCGGGATGAGGTAGATTTTTGTATATATTTTTTTATCCAAGCTACAATAAAATTAAGTCGAAATTGGTTATATAATTATTCTTATATAATGTTGAAGTAGGTAGGTAGTTACTGGCACCACCTATGCAACTTATTTCTCATTCAGTAGGTAATGAAACTTGTTCAGTGAAACAAAGGTCGGACACACGACAGAAGTAATGCGAGCTTTAAACGAGAAACGTCCAGATTTATTCCTCTGAGTCATTAACATCCGTTGTCTTTCTTGCCTTTTCCTTATTTTCTCCTCATCTCGTTTGTTGTAATGAGTATTCACCTTACAATTTCCGAGTAAACCATAAACAAAGATAAAAATCTTTTAAAGAGCATGATTATCTGTAAATAGTCTTCCGAAGCTGACGCCTTTCTTAAAAAGTGAACGTGATCATTGGCATTATGTAAAATGCTTATTAAGATGTCGGTTCACTGAAGTTTTGCCGATATAATCAAATGTGGCGAATATGTTGGTATAAAACTGCCAGAAGCAGTTGTGAAACCGGTAGGTAATTGCCAATGTCAGGGTAGGGTAGCTGTCAGGGTGCAGTAGCATTACTCTGCGTCGTCTGATTCCTGGCACCCGTTATATATCTAGACTATTTTTTACGAATTACCATCATAGATAGATGTACGTACTTACAAAGCTAGCGAACAAGTAATCCCGCGGCCTCCATTGATCTTGACGATCATCATCAACTCACGTGTAAAGAAAATGAAATTTTAAGTTGTGATTATCAGCAATCCATTATCTCTATATTTCAGTATGAAAAAGTCGGACTCGCGCACGAAGGGTTCCGTTCCATTATCTATAAAAACGGCAAAAAAATCACGTTTGTCGTATGGGCGTCCCCTCAAATATTTATTTTATTCTGTTTTTAAGTATTTTTTGATATAGCGGCAACGGAAAATACATCATCTGTGAAAATTTCAACTGTCTAACTATCACGGTTCAAGCCTCGGACAGACTTGTCTATAAAAACGGCAAAAAATCACGTTTTTTGTATGGGAGCCCCCTTAATTATTATTATTATTATTTATTATGTTAACTCTTGACCCCAATTTTGACCAAGTTGAGGACCATAGATGAGGTCTACGGAGCGAGTTAACCCCGAAAATGCCAATAAGGCACCGACGGAACACAGCAAGCAGTTTGGCGTCGTACTTCGGTAGGAGGGTGGTCGCGAACCAGACTGCCCTTTACAGAGCCTACCACATCGCATGAGACATAGGACGACACCTCATTTTATTCTGTTTCTTAGTATTTGTGGTTATAGCAGTAACAGAAATACATCATCTGTGAAAATTTCAACTGTCTAATGATTCACTGACTCACAATAGATTGTCTTAATATCATATATTTGAAAGTATGAGATAGCATTTTGCCTGCCTTAAGGCGGTTGCTGAGGTGTACATGTGAGGTGTAAATTCAACTCGTTTCACCAATACACGCCGGTTGAAACTATAGGTATGTTAGATTCTTCAAACTAAATTGAAAAATTGTTTAAATAATCGGGTTTTCGGCAACCGAATAAAATCTATATATATAAAAGAAAGTCGTGTTTGTTACAACACTTATAACTCGAGAACGGCTGGACCGATTGCCATGGTTTTTGATTTGTTGGATTTCTCTCCGTCCCGAATAGCAGAATAACTATTAAAAACATTGGGAAATTGACGGGAAAATTCCCACGGGAACGAAGTCCCGGGCGAAAAGCTAGTTATTAATAAATGAAACTATTTTTTAAGTATAAGTCTTCGAAATTATTAACATTTTTGCATAGCTTCTGTATGTGTGCGTTTAATTTACACAAACTGACAGATAAATCGATAGGAAATGTTACCCGCCATACATAAATTGGCCGTTCTGAGCATTAAGGTTATATTACTAGCGTAGTTCTGAGACGTGATACTATTTAACTTTGTTTAATTTAAATCAATGTAAAATGAGTAATATCGTGTTATTTTAATTAAATTTATATGTAACAAAAATTACTTAGAAACGCTTCATACTTATTCATTTTAAATTTTTTTACAAGGCTTTATCCGAAATGTATAGTTTTCAAGGAATTTGTATACTACGTAGTATACAAATTCCTTGATAGTTTTCAAACGCATTTTGATTAATGTCAAAAATTATAAAATGTGTCAAGTTTAGGTACGAGTATGTCATTGATTTGTTTGATATGATCAAAGAGAATATAAACACTAGCGTTTTAAGAGACGGAAGTTTAATACATTCGTTCACGATTCATTTTTTGTTTGAAGATTGTGGAAATTTGTGATAAAATGCACCCATCGATCCATGTGATTCGATTTTAGAGCAACATTTTCTCTAATACTCTTCTTTATATCCTTAGGACCCGATGGGCCATTGGTGATGTCAAAGAGCTTGTCTAATTGCTCGATGACAAGGGCAGTTTCCATAATTTCTTGAGCTTTTTCACCTTGTTCTGCACGTGCTAAAAGCTTTAGCACAGCAGCCACTGTGTTGCTTAATATTTGGGCCGCTAACTTTACCCTCATTTTATCCTTGTACTTGGGGTTTACATGGGCTTCTGTTATTTTATTTAAATACAAAAAAAATATATAATGCTCTGCCATTTGAACCAAGTGCTCCCACTTAGCTTTCATACCATTCATGATAATATTGCCTCCATTTAAAAAAATATTTCGTATGGATTTGAATAAATGGGGTACATCGTAGATTACGAAGACCTTCTTTCCATTAACTTTGAAGTAATGGTTTGACCCATCTTCTGATGGTCCCGATGCTTCGTTCAATATTTTTAGGGCTTCCGTGTTAGTGGGACCTTGGTCGCACACTGTACTTAAAATTGTGTAACCACATTCTTCCACTTTACTTATAACACTTTTTATTATTGCTGATAATCTTTCTTACGAGATAGTTCCCTTTGTAAAGAACAAGGCGATTGGTTGCTTGAATTTTCTTCGTATACCTTGCAACATGATACTAGAGCATGATCTGCTAGCTCAGAAGTCCTTCCAAAATCGCCATGGTCCTCATACCCTTCTATTAAATCATTGGCCTCGTTGTATATTAGCCTCGATTTGATGTCCATTTCATCGAAAGCTAACAGGCAAACTTTATCTTTATCATCTTTGTCAATTAAAATTGTTTTCAAGTGATTAAGGACCGATTGGTTGATACCTGGCGTCATTGGAATTTTTTTCAATAAGTTTTGTAGTGTTTTTATGCTTGGTAGTGTCACAACAGAGCTTAAATATTGGTAAGTTTTGCGGGACCTTTTCAAAATGGACAAGCAAGAAAGCTTCTGTTTTATTGTCCTGGCTTTAGGTTTTCGTTTTTCATTTTTACACGAATTTATAATCATCTCTCTTAAGACCGGTGATTGAATTTTATTAATTAGAATAGCACTTTTACGTAAAGATTTTAAAGTGCACTTAGTTTTATTAAGTTCCTCAACCAATTTTTTCTTTTTGGGTGACAGTTCTGAAACAAAATATTCTGAAAAAGTGAATGAACCAAGGGTTTAAAGTCGGTTTTATGTTTTTATTTTGAAGGTAGGTATCTTACTCGTATATTCCAATTTCTCTCCGTGATTGTCAAGCTTGGCAGGCGTGGGTAGGCGATTGCATTTGTTTATTTATTTATTAAGCCTCATCTGTCATCTGTTCTACTGCCAACCAAAGGCCTCCCCTTCTTACCTCCATTAGATATGGTACTACTTGAGCCGGTTTTAGCAATTGCAATATGGTAGTCAAATTTGCTTTTAAAAAAAAACGGTCAAGTGCGAGTCGGTCAATGTAATTATAACACTTTAAACGCGATTTAAACACTTAATTTAATATTAAAACGGGTCTAAATTCGTGTATATATTATGTTTTAAGTTTATACATAAATCCGTTTAAGTATTAAATTAAAATCTAATTATTTTGGAATGTAACTACAAATTTGAGGTTTCCGGTGCGGAACCCTAAAAACATAGTTTTACCCTCTTTATTATAACCCTCTTTTTTATGCTCACCATCGACGGCCCTTTACTTTTACGGGCCTGGACTACTTCGGCCCCGTAAGCGTCACTATCGGTCGCAGGCATGAAAAACGTTATGTTGCCCTTTTCACCTGTTTAACTGTCAGAGCCCTCCACCTAGAGATGGTACATAGTCTATCGACTGACTCTGCTATCATGGCTGTTAGAAGATTCATTGCAAGACAGGGCTGTCCAAACACTATTTTCTCGGACAACGGAACCTGCTTTGTTGGTGCCAATCGCATTCTCAGAAAGTTCTACGGAGAAAATGTCGAAGATTTCACAAGCACTCAAGGAATACTCTGGAAGTTCACCCCACCTGCGGCACTTAATTTTGGACGATGTTGGGAGCGCTTGGTGCGATCAGTAAAGGTGGCTCTGAACGCAACATTAACCGAACGAGCTCCAAAAGAAGAAACCCTGAGCGTTTTACTAGCCGAGGCAGAAGCCATTGTCAATTCACGTTCATTAACGCATGAATCTACAGATCCTGACGACCCGACAACACTCGCACCATTTCATTTTTTAATCGGTTCTTCGTCCGTGCAGACCCTACCTACTGCCTTGAATGATCACGATTTGGTCAGCCGTTCCGAATGGAGGAAAGCATTGAGGCTAGCGGATCATTTTTGGTCGCGTTGGATGCGCGAGGTTCTCCCGACCCTACAACCACGTGAGCAGTCAAGAGGCAACCGCAGTTCAACAGCTCTTCAAGAGGGTGACGTAGTAATTACTGCTGACTTTAACTTTCCCCGCGGAACATGGCCACGAGGACGTGTTGCGAAAGTGTACCCTGGGAAAGATGGCGTGATAAGGGTAGTGGACGTTGCAACAGCAGGGGGAATGCTACGCCGACCCGTGCGAAAGCTGGTTAGGCTCTCCACCTAAGGCCTTGACTGACCTTGGTTTGCATAACCAGTTTGTGCTTAGCTGCACGAGGGGGAGGATGTTGCGGACCTCTTTGCTATTTTGATAGCTGATGTGGTTTTTTTTATTCTTGGCTTTTGACGCTGTCTGTTCTATTACCTTTTTTCTTTCTGTTTGCTTGATTTTATGTTTTTATTAAAATATAATATTTCTTCAACTTGAATCATCGTTTTATCATTTGCAGAGGTTAATTTGGTTTGTTCATTTCAACATTAATTCAAACATGACAGCATACAATTCCTGAATGAAGCGAAGGATTCAAGTCTGCCCAAGACTAAGACACTTTTATCCCCGAGGAGCTTACTCTACTTTATACACCTACTGTAAGGTTCAATAAAAAAGAAATTATATTTTCAATTAGAAGAAAGTTTACTAAATTAAAAATTAAATGTTATATTAGAAACATTAGTCCAGTTATGGAAACTTAATGTAATGTTTTTATTTGGTTTGTTTATTGCAGTTGAGGACGTGGAATTGACTTGTGTATAAGTTTCACTCTCAGTTGCAGCCATATTATGAATTTGAGATTGCAGATTTCTTGAATAGTATAAGTCGATGAAGGTGGCGCCTGAAGTAAGGGTGTTGTGGTAGATGTAGAAGGTTGAGGTGAAGATGGTACTTGCGCAAGGTGTGCTGATGTAGATGGTTGCGGAAAAGTTGATCTTATATTATCTAGACTAGATTTTACATTTTTTAGTTTTATGCTAGTACCAATACGGCAACTTATATCATTTTTATTTTGTAAAGAATTTTCTACATAGCCCTCGGCCACTGCATCTGAGCGCCAGCCTCCGTGCCTTTTGATTTGAGTCATATCAGCCCCAGATTCTGCCAACAGAGTAGCCGAGGTTCTTCTTAGGCAGTGGCCTGGTGTAAGCTCAGGATTTGGTAATCTTAAATATTCTGCAATTTTCTTTGGCATCACGCTTATTTTGTTTTTGCCTATTACTTGTCTGATGCATTTACCATTAATGTAATTTATAAAAAATCTATCTGTTTTCATATTGGATGGGCGAAGTTTTAGGTATTTTGTACAATTTCTACATAATCTCCACGAATTACAAAAGACCTTTCTCTTTTTGTCTTGGTATCTGGCAAGTTTATCAAAAGTAAATGATTATCACACTCTGTTATATCTCCAATTTTAATTTTAATGTTTAATAATAATAATTCACCCGTCCTGCAAGCTCCATTTACTCCAAAAATTAAAACCACCTGTAAAAATCAAACACAGGCAAGTAAATATAAAAAATCTTCCTCATATTATAAGAATTCAAGTAGCAAATTAAAATAACGTGAATATATAATCTTTACTAGATATCAATGAAAAAACAAAGTAAACGTAGAAATATTTTGTAGGTACTAATATATCTGATATTTACTTTAAAAATAAGAAAAATAGGTAAGCTACTAACTTTTGTGTCAAGGAAAACAAGGTCCGGAGCATCATTCAGAAAGGTTTCAATATTCTCAGCGGTAAAAACTTTCGATTTCTTAGGTCTATGGCCTTCCGATTTTCTTTTTAAAAATGCTTTTAATTTTGAGTATTTTTCAACTTCAATATTATGTTTTATGTTTAATGTAGACTTCAACATGGAATAAAAGCACCACAGGCTACTTGGCTTTTTTGTCAAAGACAAATGTTGAAAATAAACTAAAAGCAGAGACTCAGTAATGGACTCCACTTTTTTGCCATTTTTCCATTTTATAAAGTCTTCGTAAATTTTTAAATATTGTTGTTTGGATTTTTCTGGCAAAATCCCATCAATAATGTTTTGAGCCTCCGTTTCAATATCAGAGTCGCTGGAATCACTGGACATTTTTCTCGGATTTATTTAAAACACTTACATCAAACAATTTAATAATTCGCGGTAAAAATCACAGATCTAAAATCACCGACGACGTTTTCTTATAATATTTAGTTCCGTAGGCAAAGGAATGTCAATAGCTAAGACATACAGCCAAGTTTTTATGCTAACATTTTTTAATAAAAGTAAAGTCTCTTTGGTGTGTCAAATTGTATAGTTAAAATCTACTTGGACCAAGGAAACAGCCTTGTTTTTTACGAAATTATTTTTGATAGAAGTTTTACTTGACATTTTGGCGTTCCATATTTAAATGTCATTAATGCCCAAGAGAAGTTCCATACAACATTATTTCCCTTAAGCTTTAATGGCTTACTTTTAAATATAGAATACTTGACGTATAATGCGTGCTCCAGATGCAGGTGGTGTATAAATTATATTAACACAGTAATATAGGTAACTTCGGAAAATATTGTTTTTAATTAACTACAACATAAAGTAAACAAAAGTATCAGGTAGTCAACTATCCGTAATGCTGATTTCACAAATTGATATAGTACAGGAGTTACCATTTTATTTTATTCGTTTTACTTAATAGCATCGTAAACTTTCAATGTAAGTTTTACTTATCGTAATGATAATGAGCAGTAACAATTTGACGAGTAATTAATGGAAAATAGAAATAATTTAAGGGAAAAAATCAACATGAATGAGATTAAATAATGGTCTAAACTAAGTAAACCAATTAGCCTTGTGGTCAAGCCGTGAATTTTCTAATTCCTTGACGCACAATTTATAGCGCGTGTAGAGTATCAGAAGATTTATTTCTAGAGTCGTGAGTGCAAATGTCTTTTTATGGTGAATATTTTTCTTGACATAAATTTCTTTTAGAATATTTCTCAACGCGGCAAGCGTTTTAAAAATATTTAATTATAGGAACTTATTATACTGAAATAATGTAAATTTTACTGAAATGTGTGTTATTTTACTCAAATAATGTCTCACCATTACACAACATGTTCCAATAACCCTCATCATTTGTGTCAAACATGGCAGTAACACGTCGCGCGATTGTTTACGCCGCTTGCGATAGTAATCTCGTACACCACGCTTAGCTCAAATAACTTGCGAAAAAGTATTCGTATCGTTAACGTTAGCAATTTGTATGGGAATTGTACAGCGCCCCTATCGGACGTAAAAAGAACAGCTAAAAGTGATACTTTCGTATCGTCATCGTATCGCTGCGCAAACGTAACTTGATTTGTATAAATTACAAAATGGAAGCACGAACCTAATTTTGACGTACGGTATCGTATTTTGACGGCTGGCTATCGTAAACTTACGAAACATTTTTCACTTGGAATTTTGCCGTGAGAAAGATTGCGTTGAGGTTTTAAAATCGGTTTTTATCATAATTTTAAAGTTTTTTTGTGCTAAAAACACGAAGAAAAATGTTAAGGGCACCTAGAATTCAACGTAATGCTTTATATTACTATCTTGCCACGAGACTTACTGAAAATGTTGGAAGAGAAACTAGGTAAGTTAAAAATCATTTATATGAAAATATTGTAGTTAATTAAAATAATTGTAAACTCTATACTCTAATAATAAGTAGGTAAGTAAGTATACTTTTTTAATGCTAACTTGTTTCATTTGATTAAAAGACTTATCAATGGTCACGAATTTCATGACATGTTCATTTACAGAGAAATAAGACGGAGATCTAGGCAAAGAAAGCTTACAAACTTTACAAATATTTCTGAAACTGAATTTAAGAAGAGATTTCGCCTCAGTAAGGAATCATTTACATTCCTATGCGAAAAATTGCGCGAAAGTACAACATTAAGGTCAACGAAAAGGATAAGCTTAGAACATAACGTGAATTTATTATTTAAGTACTTAAATCTAAATAAATTGAACCACGATTAATGCGCTTTCCAACATTTTTTGTCGATCTCTACAAATGAAAATTGTAAGCGCGTGCTAACATTAATTTTTTTGCAGGTTCTTTGTGCGCTTTCTTTTTACGCCACGGGATCCTACCAAAGGATCGTGGGAATGGCAAAGTATTTAGCGCAAACAACCGTGAGCAAATATGTGAAAGAAGTCACAAATGCGCTAAATACACCTGCATAAAAGATTACTTTATAAAATTCCCGGAAACGAGAGCCGAAAGAGATGTGATAAAAAATAAGTAAGTTCTTAAAATTAATACCTAATGGGTAGGTACGTAATGCTTAAATATACTTTTTTTTAGATTTTATACAAAGTACGGTATTCCAGGAGTCATAGGGTGTATTGATGGTAGTCATTTTCACATTTTTAAACCTAAAAAGGACATCGAACATTTATTTTATTGCCGAAAACACTTTCACTCATTAAATGTACAAATGGTATGTTGTCCCTGCTTAGATATTTTTGTAGTTATGTTGATGTAAGTTATGAAATAACGAATAATATTAATAAAGTGGCGCTCCTAATTTATTTTCAGATATGTGATAGTGACTGCAAGATTTTAAACGTTAATGCTAAATTTGGGGGGGCGACTCACGATGCCTTTATTTGGGAAAATAGTTAGGTGAATGATTTCATGCAAAATTTGCATCGGAATGATGAACAAGTCTGGTTATTAGGTAAATATGAACAACTTAAAGTATTGAAGTACCTAATAATACCATATAACTTTAATTTCACAACCCATGGTATTTAAAACCAACCTATTTTGGACACCCTAAACAATCAAATTACTTAATGAATTTTTTAATGTTTTTTAGGTGATTTAGCCTACCCCCAGCGACTCTAGATGATGAACACTATCCCAGATGCAGTTGAAGGAAGCCCAGAAGCAAAATACACTTCTGTGCATGGGAAGGCCAGGGTCACCATCGAGAATACGTTTGGGCGCCTAAAAAATCGTTGGCGATGTTTGTGTAAAGATCGCTCCCTGCACTATGTCCCTGAAAAGTGTGCAAAAATAATTACGGCATGCAGTGTCTTGCACAATCTAGCCATCGATTTCAATGTGCCTGAACCTGAAGACCAGACTACAGAGCGACCTGTATTTTTGAGATCTATTAATTATGAAGAAAATGAAGCTGACGACGACTTAGAATGGGGGAGGGCAATTAGGAATATGATAGTGGAACGAATTAATAGACTCCACTCATAATTTTAAAGTTTATTTAGTCTAAAATTTTCATATAGTTTAAAATCTATATTTTTAAAAATAATACTTATACATATTTTACATACATTTTTTACACGATTAATATTTTTATAAATCTACCTTTTTGTTTTTCTCTAATTACTTTTTTCCCTTTCAAAATAACTAACAATCACATTCATTGCTTCTTTCAAAAACTCCAACCACTGAGCCTGTAGATTGAGCTCCTGATCTCTCTGTCTCACCCTTTCGCGAACTTCATAATCATGCACTCGCAATCTTTCTGTCTCTAATCTTTCATAAGCTAAATCACACTCTCTAGCATACTCTCTCGCAATCTTATCCGATTCTATGAATATTTTGGCTATGTTACTGTCTATTTTTTCTTCTTTGGGGCTGGGGGCTTCCATGTTTCGTCTGATATTATAACCACTGGAGGAGATGGAGGAGGAGGAACAGCGTGTTGCCTGTTGTCAAGTGGAACAGGCACTGTCTCTTGGCTACTGGTTCCTGGTGTGTTCCAATCCTCTGTAAATTAAATTTAAAATGTATGTGTACATTTGGCGCGCGAAGGCTTAAGTGGTTTTCTAGAACTACTGATGCTCTGCCTACCCCCTTAGGGATAACAGGCGTGAGCCTGTAAAATTAACTTACAAAAATGATAGCAGGCTCCTACACTAACTTGCTCGTCGGAAAAAAATGACGTCATTCACTACCGGGCTACGAAGGCGTTGGACGCAGTTTGGTGCATTTATAGTTCTTTATTTTCAAATGTATACTTATTTAAGAGTGATTTAATAAAAATGTTAAAGTGATTTTGATCGGGAAAATTTGGTAAGTTGAAAATTGTTAAACTCATTTAAATATTTTAATTTCAACATGGTAAAAAATTTAAAATTAATCACTAACTTTTTAAGTTCAAAAATTGTGTAAAATCATTTAAATGTTTCAATTAAGTAAAATATAACAACTATTGCGATTTGTTTGCTATTTTTGGTTCAAAATTCTGTAAGCTAAATTGAATATATTTAAATTACAGCATAATAATAATAACGAAATTAATAGCTCACTTTTCAGTAAAAAATTTGTGTAAATTCATTTAAACATTTTAATTGTGATTTTAATTGTTGTTTTTCATCAAAATTGCATAGGGTCGGTGGGTTGGATCTTACCATGGGCTCCCAGCGAGTTACTTACTATGGGGCTCGCAGCCGACGAGTTAGGAATGCGGTCGATGGGAGGTTCTTACCACGGGCTCCCAGTAGGATACTTACCACGGTTCCAGCAATCGAACGTATTAGGGTCGGTGGGTTGGATCTTACCATGGGCTCCCAGCGAGTTACTTACCATGGGGCTCGCAGCCGACGAGTTAGGAATGCGGTCGATGAGAGGTTCTTACCACGGGCACCCAGCAGGATACTTACCACGGTTCCAGCAATCGAACGTATTAGGGTCGGTGGGTTGGATCTTTACCATGAGCTCCCAGCGAGTTACTTACCATGGGGCTCGCAGCCGACGAGTTAGGAATGCGGTCGATGAGAGGTTCTTACCACGGGCTCCCAGCAGGATACTTACCACGGTTCCTGCAATCGAACGTATTAGGGTCGGTGGGTTGGATCTTACCATGGGCTCCCAGCGAGTTACTTACCATGGGGCTCGCAGCCGACGAGTTAGGTTAAATATAACGATCATACACCTCATTGGTTTGAATTAGACAACGAACTCCCGTGTATATTGGGTATACTAGATCACCGGAGCGAAGCCGGGAAGCGAACGGAGTGAGCTGTACGGCTGTGAGAGCGAAGGTGGTCTAGAATGCCCAATAATACACTACTCTTCTGCTTCCCCGACCAGTGATTTCAGAGAAATTTGTATTTGAAATCCGAATTTTGCCGACGGATACCCTGTATATTCTAAACGATATTTTTTTTTACCAGAGAGAGCAATAATAATGCAACTTTACAATATTAACAACAATAGAATAGATATACCTATTTTTAATACGTGTCTTCGGAAGTGGAGACCTCACCTGCGACACTTGAAGACACGAATATTTTTCAGTGTTTGATACCAATTACTTAAGATATAAATAGCGTTGTAAACGCATTAAAAATAATAAATATTTAATTTATTTTTAGTTTACATTTTTTACAATAAAATAGGATATAAATATGAACTAATAAATGGATGTTGTGTACCTAGTAAGAATATTTTAATTTCAGTGAATTTTAAAATATGAAGTAGCTGAAGTGACAAATCACCCATCGCCCCCTGAAATCACCTCAGCGCCCCCTAATTTTTTCTGGGCCCCTTACCACCCCCCTCTAGGCCCCTTAGAATCTAAACCGATCACCACATTAATCGGAATAGGTATTAATTGATTTGATAACGAATGCATCCTGCAAATAAATCTCATGTTCATTAGAGCAGCGCCGCCCAGAGGAGCATTTGAGAACCTTTTTTTTAATAGCCTGCCAGAAAATCTCTCGTTGTTGTCTTTCAACTTATAACAAAATCAACATTTTAAGTTAGATTTTTGATTTATTTGTTCATTTTGTTGTTTCTATCTCATTTAAGGATTTACGAGAATTATATCAGTGAACGAATCTAGCGCCGCCATCGTCGCCATCTAGCGAGCTGCTTGAGCAGTACACATAAAAATGAATTTTGAGAACTGGCAACATTACAATGATGTGACAGTAGACCGACCGACCCGGTAGACCGAGTCCGACAAATGAAAAATTGAGGAAAGAAATTCACAAATTGATCGTCGGAACTTGGGCAATTATATACTAGTGTTATCTTTTATCAATTGTTTTACCATACGACCAAACTGAAACCTGGCGTGGAAGAAATTTTATCTCTGTCACTTGTGAAAAATTAAAAAAAGGTACATCATTGGGTTAGCTGTAAGTAATTAATTAAGTCAATTGTTTTATTATTAATAAGTACTTGTTACCAACAAACCTCTTTCAACGATTAAACCTACTTCACTTCTTTTGAACCTAAATAGATACCTAATATGTATCCAAGATTTAGTTCTAATTTGTATTGATTTTATATGTTTAACTATTTCGGTGGCAAAAGGTCATGGAAAGCACTTGTATACTATGTAGTACCTAAATATAAATATTTTTGATTTTTAACATATTTTTATGTTAGTAGTCAAAGAAATTGTGAGTAAAAGCTAACATCTTTTATTTCGCTTGGTATGTGAATAATTTTAGTAACCCTATATAGGTACTACTCCTGCGATACTATTATAGATAAACTACAAAATTCTGGCACTTATTGCAGTTGTCTTGAAACTAAATAAATAGAGAAAATTATTTTCAGGTTTCTTAGTTTTTGTTTTGCTAATTTAAATAATTTTGACTAAAGCAGCATTAAGATACCTGGTAATTACTTTCGAGGTGTCAATACCAACAAATATGAAAAATTCTTAGATGCAGTGTGATGTCTCCCTTTTCTTGGATCAATTGACTAGCATGTAAATTTCTTGAAGAGTTTAAAAATTATTGCCATTTTACAGGTGATCAGTATGCTCTCCCCAAGATCGTGCGATACATTTGTAGTTCTTCCACCACTAGTCGAAGGCGGAGGTGTGATCTTTGGAAAGAACGCTGACCGACCACAAGGGGAAGTTCAAGAGGTTATCCTTGTAAAAGGAGGGAAACGTGAGCCTACACTAAAAGTAAGCACCAATCGCAGTAACTGTTATGGTTTTCAAAAGTTGTGATCATTCAACATACATTAAAGTGCTAACAGATTTGGTACCAATACTTTAATCTTAAACATTAACTTCAAGTAGAAAATTAAAGATACTTTATATGAGGTGTTTTTTTTTTTAATTCTTCATAAAATCGTCCTCCGCATTTAACAGACAAGATGCTCAACATTTTCTGTCAAGTGAACATCATTGTCATAATAGACCAAGATCCCAGGGCCGCCAGACCTTACTTATTTTCTCATAAACCAAATGTGTGGGAAATAGTATACTAGTATGTACTAGTAATGTAGGAATACCAGCTAACCTGGGCCGACGGCCAATTTTCAGCTACCAGTTTCTGAAGATACTTCCAAAAATTGCTCACTTGTCTATCATGATAGTGCCGAGCACTATCAGCTTTAAAAATATAGGTTGCTATAATGTTAGTAGCAAAATGATGTTGCACTGCATGCATGGCTATCATATCACTACTGTGAAATATTTTCCTGTGAAAAAATCACTACAATACCTACAAATATTCTTTAAGGAAATGTAGTGACGAACAATACATGAACAATACCAATAGGCAGCCTTATTGCAAGGTAGTGATTTCTGCCAGTCAACCTTAGGGTAGGATATCTTTAGATAGATAGATAAAGAACCAAAGTATAGCTTTTCATCAATATTCATCAGTATTTAAGTTTTTACCATTAATTTAATTAATTAAAATAATGTTACTTTTCTAGTTTTTCTCTTTCCTTTTTTAGTGCACTTACATCATTATCGAAGAAAACCCTTCTGTGGTGAACACAGTAATACTAAGCAAGCCAGCATGGATGTGGGGGGCAGAAATGGGCGCCAATGACAAGAATGTTGTCATCGGAAATGAGGCTATCTGGACAAAGAACAATGAAGGTGATAGTGATGCAAGACAGAAGAGACTGTTGGGCATGGACTTACTTCGGTACAGTATGTCATATCATTTAAAATGTTTTGCTATCTAAGAGTCTGGAATGTTCTACTAAAGATGAAACAAAAACAAGCTTTTCTGGAAAAAATCCTAGATTAGGTAAATTGTAGAGTTTTGTTGTTTCAAAAAATAATGTGCAGGGAGTTTAATTTATTATTATAAGATAATTTTTGACATATGTTTTATAATATTTTCATTTCTTAGGTTGGGCCTTGAAAGAGGTAACACAGCAGCAGAAGCTTTGGATGTCATGACATCACTCTTAGAAAAATATGGGCAAGGTGGACCTTGTTCAGAACTAGATGAGTGTCTGTACTATCACAACTCTTTCCTGATAGCTGACCCCAAGGAAGCTTGGGTACTAGAAACAAGTGGAAGACTGTGGGCTGCTGAGAACATTAAAAGTGGCTACAGAAACATCTCCAATGGACTCACCATTACAACCAAAATTGATAAACATTCCAAGAATTTACATGAAAATGCTAAAGCAATGGGGCTGTGGAATGGTGAAGTGAGTGCTAAATAGTACTGTCTTTTTCACCAATCTAGCACTAAGGCGATGTCATTTATTCACTAAAGTAGTGTAGGTATATAAAATAACATTCATTTTTTATATTAACAGGGTGTGTTCAATTTCACACAATGCTTTTCATCAGGAGGTGATGAGCTCAGACAAAAAGCAGGAGAAAAATTACTGAAAGAGAGATGTGCTTCTTCATCATTTACGGTTAAAGACATGTTTTACATCATGAGGCACAAGGAAAGCACCATATGCAGGGGCTGCGAGGACAGCTTTCCTACTCAAGGAAGTCAGGTAAAGCGTCATTGGAATTAAGAAAGTTATCTATCTATACACAAAAGTAAAAACAAATTTCTGTTAGCTAGTGTCGCTAAAACTCGAGAACTGCTGGCCCAATTTGGCTAATTTTGGTTTTGAAATATTTGTGGAAGTTCAGGGAAGGTAAGGTGCGAAAATATGGAAAAATTGCGAGGAAAATTAACGAACAACAATTTTATTTTCCCTTACAAACTGTTTGTACCTGTCACAACATTTGATGTTCGACCTGTCAGTACAGTAAACTTGGGTCCCCCACCCAGTTGCAGAAACGCCGATTAAAGTTAATGCTACTTTATATATCATACTTTCACTTTCCCCTTTGTTGGCGTAAACAAGGTCGGTATTACATTCAAAAGAGCTTTAACTTTAATGAACGTTACCGCAACTGAGCGTTAATCACAATATTCGGATTATCGCGTATTTATTAGATTAGCAACCCCTTAATTTATTAGATTAGCAGCCGATAACGATTTATCGGCGTGAGTGTTTGAATGTATTTGATTTTAATAACGCTAAATAGTGGCACTATCAGAAAGGACCGACAGAAGGAAAAGGAAGGAGATGTGTATTTCATATTTCTTAAAAATATTTAGGAAGCGTATTACTGCCAGTTTTTTGTAATAACATACTGTGTAAACCAGCTCTGCAGTGTCTTCACAATGGGGACGTAGTTATTTATCACATTAAACGCGACAGTAATACGTTTTCTAAATCAATTATATATCTGAAAGTTTTCGCGCACGTCTAAGACACTTGGACGTTTTTCATCGAATGATCCCTGGCCCCGGATTGCTGTCACCGTCTTTTACTTTTATTCCAGAACATTTAAATTCAATTTTAAATTTATATCGATACGGAGTGATGATAGCACTCCGACCAGCCAGTAAGCAGACGGCGTATTTTAAACGCGCCGACGACGCGCGTTCCACGCTCATATACGCGCTTCAAACGCGATTGGAACGCAACCTTGTAACCTCAGCACACGGGGCGATCGTGAAACGCGCGTTTACAGCGCGTATACGCGCAGATACAGCGATACAAACGAGTTTCGAACGTTTAATCTAAGAAAACGCAAAAATCGGCATCTACGGCGCTAAAAACGCGCGTCCTCGGCGCGTTAAAAATACGCCGCGTGCCAGGGGTCTAACGTCTGTGAAACGTAGTCCCATCTCGGTGAAGACTACATATTACAGTACTAAAAGTGCTTATTTTCAGGTTTCGCATATCAAGGATGGGGATGTGAGTGTGCATTGGTTTACTGGCACACCAGATCCAAGCCTTTCCTACTTCAAACCTTTCGTATTTACACCCAATGCCAAACTATCACCGTATACGGAAAGCCCTAATGAAGTGAGTTGGAAAATATTTATTATTCTTATGTTGAAATCCTTTACATTTGAAACGTGTAAAGGGTTGATGAAAGGAAAATAACGTGTCTAACTAAGGTAGCGACCTAAGGTAACTTATTTATTGGATGAAGGTGTATGAAGCCGGAAGTCGGACACTAACTACATAAGTCCACGCCTGTACTCCGTTGTGATAGACTGAACACAGACTGCCACTTCACTTCCTAATTAATGGCACTAGGTGTACGACAAACGTCTTCTGCCTCGAAATGTGTCTGAATTGTTTTTATCATAACATTTAACTTTTTTTTTCTATAATATGTTCATAACATAAGTCATTAGATTTAGCTATGTTACAATCACGTGGTATGTATTATTGTATGTGGTAACAGATTTTTTTGTGTAATTTATATCTTGGCTAAAATCAGAGTTGGCTAGCCTGGGAATAGAGAAAATTCATGACGTGTTCTAACCTAACCCGTAGTTCCGCCATTTGGAACTTCACGCGTATTTCTTTCTGAGGGAGTAGCATTTTGATCCTTATGCGCCTGTCGTGTACTGCATAACTCCCAATGTGTTTCTCTACGTTTTCATTTCCACAGCGTTTATGTTAAGATTTTTACGCATCTGATACCTGAAGTGAAACTCAGTATAAAATCAATTTCTTTTAAGAATTTATTTGGGCTTCCTGGGGAAAGTACCTAGTTCATTTTATGAGAAGATTCACGTCATTATTTTGCTGGTTCAAAGTCACCTTATATAAGTAATGAATTCTTGAATTTTTCAGCCAAATAGACAACATCATCTCTACAAACTCCACTCCAAGCACATTTTGATGAAAAATAATGAAGAAATATCAAAAGTGTTATCGGAAATGGAAGATGGCTGTATATGCCAAATATCAGAATTTATTGAAAAGTACAAAGCAGGGCAGGCTACACTCAACCAACTCGACAACCTAATGAAAGACTGCGTTGAGACAGAAGTAAAACTGTATGGTTAAAACATTTAAACCCCAGTCTGCATGTGAGTTCATGATATGTATTTACTACATTGGAATTGCACCTTTAGGATCACAATGTTAAATTTGCAAAATATTGAATATTTCAAGTGTTCCCAATAAGTTGAATTTGTATTTTGTTGAATGTTATATAGTACTGACATTTTTTTTTTTTTTATCTATTATTAGTTTCTTGTTTTTAATTAATTACCTAATGTTTAAAAAAGTACCAGTAGAGCATGTTGGTAAAATTATCTGTGAGGAGGTATTATAAAGCAGTCACTTCCCGCGTTTATCTGTCTCTCTGTTTGTTTGCACAAACACGCTGGGTTCGCATTATGTGAGTACCTACTGCTTTTTATCACTTAAATTAAACATTAATGAATCCACATTAGTACCTATCATCCACGCGAAGCCAGTCAAATCGCTAGTATTATAATAATGCAAGATCCGCCCAGATATTTACTGTATAGACCAACCTCCTAGAAATTTCTGCGCTGGGAATCGCATGTCATTACATCTTTGAATCGAATTTTGTAATATGGCAATCTGCGTGGTTGCAATTCCACTAAATTCTTGCGCTATACAATTAACAAAGACAGGTAGTGACAAATATTGGTCGTCCGTCGATCGTAAACTTACAGAGTAGATGCACAGAATAAATAATAGTACTAACGTAGTAGATGTACCAAAGTACTAGTACCAAAGTAGATTACTAGTCAAATTCAACAATAACATTTTAAGATTCAACATGAAACGAATTCGACATTTTGCAAATTCGACCTCGTGGTCTTAAAGGGAATAACATACGTAAATTTTGCGAAGCATTCCAGTCACAAAACAAACTATATTTCTAATTAAATAGGTGCACCAAAACTCGTCGAATTTCCGTTCTGCAATTGACAATCGCATTAGCCAAATATGAGCAGCTGTCTGTCTGTTACATGAAATGTAGGTGTTTACAATGTTATGTGTCGTTCATAATTTAAATGCAATATTTTAATTACATTATTACCAAATGATAGCTTTTTATCAATCTTTTTAAAGATAAATCATGTATTTTATCGAGTGTTTAATATAATATAAATAAATGTTATCTTAATGTAATTGTTTCATAGATTTAAGTACTTAGCTAGTTATTTGTGACTACTTAACCAGCTTGCTCATCAGCTCTGTAGTGAGCTGGCGTATTCTATAACTCTTCGCCAGCCAGCAAATGCTGTAAGTATATTTGTCCAGCCAGCCCATTCTTCAAAAGCCTTAATATCAGTTGCAGAAACTTTCATTACAGTTAAAGCTTCTCTAAATGACAGTATGACATCTAAGTAGAATTAACTTTAATGGACTTTTCTGCAACTAGGTGTATATCTCAGTTAATACTCGTCCACTTGAAATCTAGGTATACTTCTTGCACCTTCTTTATTGGTTTTGAGGTGGGCTAGCTAGGTTGTTGAGCTGACGTTTAACGACTAGGGATATCAAGCTGATATTTCATAAATCAATGACCGAGTCTTGACTCTTTCACTGTGTGATTGTAGATTTTATTATACAGCCTTAGCTGCCTGGCAAACTATATTTGGCTGGCGCAAGCAAACCGTCTTAGCAACGAAAGTACGATTGTTCGAATCCTGATATTTACTCATAGAAAACATATGAGGCTCGCAATTAAAGGATAAGCCAAAATCACTCCAATCCGGCTGACATGGACGCGTAAGATAATTTTGTCATGTCGTTCTGCCTATTCCGTACTCTACTGACGCTATGCGATAGAACAGGGCGGAATGAAATACGACAAACTTGTCGCGTGTCCATGTTAGCTGTTGAGCTGGCTGGGTAAATGGATACTAGTTATTTCGATAAGTATTGCCTTTGACTGTACTGTGATTTAGAAACCATTTTTTTTGCATTGTATGTATATCCAAATTTGAATAAATGTGGAATCAAAGGTTTTTCTTTTATTTAAATTCTATGGAAGGTATCCTTGACCATGATATGATTGAATAGACTAAAATTGTAACCCTATGGGTCGAACAGACTGCAACAACAGTTTCTTGTTGGAACACCTTTTTCTTTAAAATGCTAAATGTCATTTCTTACGACGTACAATACACTCATTATTAAATTCTAAAACGGGTCCAAATTCGCCTATAAGTATAAGGTTATTAGCCTATTTCCCGACGTTTCAGACGCGGTTGCGGTATACGCGAATTTAGACCCGTTTTAGAATTTAATTATGTGTTCAAATCGCAAAAGTTTAGTGTTAATTATAAAATGCTGAACCTGAATTTTCAATTCTAAGTTGGAAATAAGGTCAGCGAGGAAAACACATGAATTAGAGAGTAAATTTATATTTAATAGAAATAAAGATATGCTTTGCTTTTGGTGAAAATTTCGGAACAATCTACATGACAAGACAACGTCACGCACGTCATTCAATTTATTTATCGAATCCAACACCGGCCCTTAAACAAATTAAATACGGAACCTAAGCCGTTTTACAAAATAACACACTGAACCCTAAAAAACAAACACAACTTATCTACTTAATTTAAAATTCCAATATAAAATTAAACAGATAACAAACACGAAACAAACTTAAAATGCTTTTCCCTAGCCAAGGGTTTAGTAAGTACATCTGCCAACATTTCATCTGTAGGGACATAAAAAATGCTAACTACCTTTTTATTTACAGTCTCCCTAATAAAATGATGCCTGACATCAATGTGCTTGGTTCGTGAATGGTGCATAGGGTTAGCGCACAACTTATGAGCTGACTGATTGTCATTATACAATTTAATATGGCAGTCAATATTTACACACTCTTTCAAAAAAAACCGTAGGAACAAAGCTTCCTTACACGCATCACTTAGAGCCATATATTCCGCTTCAGTACTTGAAAGCGCAACCGTTCGCTGCTTACGGCTCTCCCATGAGATAACCGAGTCTCCAAGTTTGAATACATACCTCGTATATGCTCTCCGGTCCACCTCATTAGCTGCCCAATCAGCGTCCGTATAACCTACCAGATCTAATCCTCCTTTCACATAGGTTAAGCAATAGTGTGAGGTGCCCTTCAAATAACGAAGTACCCTTTTTGCTGCTTTTACATGCACGTCTGAATAGCACTCGTTGAACTGGCTCAGAACACTGACTGCATGGCTAATATCAGCCCTGGTGCAAACTGCAGCATACATAAGGCTGCCGATGAGATTTCTATATTCAAACTTGCTCACCTGTCCTTCCGCCTTCTGAAGCTTAAGTCCAGCTTCCATAGGTGTCAGCGAAGGCTTGCAATCAGCCATATTGAAGCGTTCAAGAACCTTTTTGATGTAGTTTGACTGATCTAAGCTGATTTTGCCGTCCTCTCTAGTTATTGCTCAAACAGAATGTAGACGAAAGTAAGGTTCCTTTCAGTTTTTCACATGTTAGAATTGTCGACATTCTTAAAACTTTTAAGATGTTAAATATAAAAAAGGCTGCGGACCTTAATGGTCTTTCAGTAAAGGTGATAAACTCCATAATAGATTGTATTGCTCCACACCTAGCGTTTATTTTTAATAAATGTGTTGATGATGGCGTGTTTCCTGATTTGATGAAACATAGTAAAGTAATTCCTCTATTTAAAGCTGGTAGTACATCAGACCCCACCAACTTTAGACCAATTTCAATACTACCAGCCCTTAGCAAGATATTTGAAAAAATTATCCTTAATCAAATAACCACTCATTTCTACGCTAACAACCTTATGAATATAAATCAATTTGGATTCACACGGGGTCGCTCTATAACCGATGCTGGTGTTGAGCTCATTCGTCATATTTTTGCGGCCTGGGAGGACTCACAGGATGCGCTTGGAGTCTTCTGTGATTTGTCCAAGGCTTTCGATTGTGTTCATTATGAAACTCTGATCAGAAAATTACATCATTATGGCATAAGAGGAGACGCACTTAAGCTTCTGGAATCTTACCTGAGTAATAGGATCCAGAAGGTTGAGGTTAACGGCACTAGGTCACCTGGGTCCGCAGTCTGTATGGGCGTCCCACAGGGTTCAATCCTAGGACCATTCCTGTTCTCGTTTACATTAATCTCTTGTTAAAGACGCCCATGAGATCGTACTATTTGCAGATGACACATCACTCATATTTAAAGTGAAGAGGTACGACTCTGATTATGACGATGTGAATACTGCGATCTCAAAGGTAGTTGAATGGTTTACTGTAAATAACCTTCTTTTGAACGAGAAAAAAACCAAATGTGTTAAATTTACCTTGCCCAATGTTAAACAGGTTAATACCAATGTACAGGTTAGGAATGAAAAACTGGGCATTGTGGAATCTACTGTATTCTTAGGAATAACTCTTGATGCAAAGCTTCAATGGGGTCCTCATATTGATAAGTTAGCGAGCAGACTCAGTTCAGCAGCCTACGCAGTTAAAAAAATCCGTCAATTATCGGACGTTGAAACCGCGAGAACCGTATATTTCAGTTACTTCCACAGCCTAATGTCATATGGCATTTTACTGTGGGGTAATGCTGCGGATATCAATAAGATCTTTGTTCTGCAGAAAAGGGCTGTTCGCGCGATTTATCAAATGAGACCTAGAATGTCTCTTAGACAAATGTTCAAAGAAATAGATATTTTGACTTTTGCATCCCAATATATATGTGACAATCTTTTATATGTGAAGAAAAATGAACATTTGTTTAAGAAAAATAGCGATAGGCACAATGTTAATACAAGGACCAAGCATAAACTGGATGTACTAGACAGTCGTCTCCACAAGGTCACGAACTCTTTTATGGGTCAATGTATACGTTTCTATAATAAGATTCCCATGTGTATTCAAAATTTACCTTTGGATAAATTTAAGACAGTGATTAAACAAAAACTTTGCAAAAAGGGCTATTACAAAATTTCTGATTATCTATCAGACAGGCAGCCATGGGAATGAACTGCTCAGCTCTAGAGTTATTTCAGATTTAGTTAAAATTATTAAATAAGAAAATTTGTAATGCGATTTAAAAGAGCAACCTCAGAGTTTCTTGCCTGTTCTTCTCTGAGGAAGACTGCACCTTTGCGAATAGGCGTAGAGTCAGTAGGATCAGAGGTACGAATGCGTATGTATGTATTTAAATCATTTAATGTATGTTTGTATGTATTTCATTGTAATCTTGACTTGTTTTAAATGACATCCTGAATGTCCTATAAAATAAATATTTTTCTATTCTATTCTATTCTCATTCCGAGAACGTAATGAGCCGGCCCTAAATCTTTCATTTCAAACTCTCTCATCAAAAACTTCTTGACTAGCTTATTTTCGCCTGAATCTGGCGAATAAAACAAAACAATGTCGTCAACATAAAGAGCAATAATCACCATATTCCGCCCTTGACCTTTACGGTAGACACATGGTTCTGAAGAAATTTTCTTAAATTTCAATTTATGTACAAGAACAAAGTTAATTTTCTCATACCAAGATTTCGCCGCTTGTTTTAATCCATAAATAGCTTTTTTCAATTTGTAAACCTTGTTTTCTTGACCTTTTACAACGAAACCTTTAGGCTGTTCCATCAGCACTGTTTCCTCAAGATCACCGTTCAAAAACGCGGTCTTTACGTCCATATGATCTATCTGTAAATCATATTCAGCAGCGAGAGCAAGAAGCATTCTAATCGTAGAATACCTGACTACAGGCGCAAAAGTTTCATGGTAGTCTATTCCATATTTTTGCGTATAGCCTTTAGCCACTAGACGAGCTTTGTACCGTAACAGTTCTCCATCTAAGCCTCTTTTCTTCTTTAAAATCCACTTGCATTTCACAGATTTGTGGCCATGAGGTAAGTCAGTCAGTTCCCAACACTCATTTTTAATAAATGACTGAAATTCTTCCTGAATTGCTTCTTTCCACTGACTACTTTCAGGTCCTGGCAAGGCTTCCTTGATTGTTCTTGGCTCGTCTCTGTCTTTGCACACTTCTTCTGCGCAAAACGAAGCTAACTGTGCTTCTCCTGCATCTTCAAACTCCGTCGTAGTGTTTGAATCCTCCGAATCGATCGAAGATCGTCCTGGAACGTAAGTTTCATCATGCGAGTTATCTGGTTCAGTTGATGTTACAGTATCATTCATGTCAAAGATAGTTTCTCTGCGAGAATGTCGGTCATCAGATACTGACGCAACAGGGTTGCAGTCTGGTATGTGTATTACTACACCTTTTTCATCATTTGACCTTTTCTTGCTCCAGAATCTATCTTCAAGAAATGTAACATTCCTAGCTCTGAGAACTTGCTCAGGATCGAAGAGCCGATAGCCTTTCGTATCCTCACAATAGCCCACAAAAATATAAGGCTTTGTCTTAGCATCTAATTTATTAAATGACGCTTTGAGAGCATACGCCATACAACCAAAAATGCGTAAATTACTTACACTGACTTTAATGTTCGACCATTTTTCCTCAGGCGTAGTCCCCATTTAATGGGGGGGGGTCTACAACTTGATAAACTTGAAGGGGGGGGGGGGTCTTGGCATATCCTACGAGTGGTTACCGAGGGGAGGGGGGGGGGGTCCAAAAATTAAAAAAATAGGTCACGTAGTATGGGTACGTTCCCTTACCGCCTTGGTGGGAGATCTATTTTTTAAATAAACCGCAGTATTCGCTGCTTCCGCCCAGAATCGCTTGTCTAAACCAGAATCTTGAAGCATGCAGCGCACCTTATTATAGTCCGGTTCACGCGTTCTGCCACTCCATTCTGTGCACTACAATGTGGGACTGTAGTCTGGTGTCGAATCCCATGTGTCTTCAGGAATCCCTGAAATTGCAAACTCATATACGCCATTGTCACTCCTAAGAATTTTAATTTTCCTTTCAGTCTCGTTTTCGACTAAACTTTTGAATTCTTTAAATTTCTCAAAAGTCTCACTTTTTGACTTTAGAAAGTAAATAAATGTCTTTCTAGAAAAGTCGTCCGTAAAAGTAAGAAAATACCGTGACCCACTGTATGACGGCACGGGCATAGGCCCGCATAAGTCCGTGTGCACCAACCCTAACGGTTGCTTGGACCGACTAAGCGTTTTCTTGGGAAAAGGTAACTTACTCTGTTTACCCTCAACACAAGCTATACATGATTTAAAATTAGAATTTTCATAATAAATATCTGAAACCATACCATTTTTCATAAGGTTCATGCTCCTTGAGTTAAGATGGCCAAGTCTGCGATGCCAAATCTCCTGCGAAGCCTTGCTCTCTACAATAGTGTCAGCTGAACCACCAACATCCACGTCAGTTGCAACCGGCTGTCCGCCCTGAGACTCCATAGACTGTTTTGACGCTACTCTGCAAGTTAAACCTGCCCCAATTGTGTCTAATTTATATACACCATTGCTATAGCTAGCAGTACAGAACACCGACCCTGCACCATCAAGAACCAAACACCTTTGTGCCGCAAAAGTAACCTGATACCCTTTCTTTGTGATTTCACCTACAGATAAAAGGTTGGCAGATAGTCCCGGTACATAATGAACATTGCTAATAGTTATTACACCATCTTCACATGTCACGTCTACATTGCCGAAACCAGCAGTCGATAGTTTTTCTCCACTAGCGACATGAACATCCTGTGAATTCGTCCTCACAAAGTCATACATGGTACTTTTGTCGTTCGTCATATGGTTTGTAGCTCCCGAGTCAATTATCCAGACATCTTTCTTTACTGACTTCGCCGATAATGCTGCTAACACTGTACCTTTCTTCTGTGGTTTACTCTCAGAACTACACTCAGCTTTATCACTGGCTTTTCCAGATTTGCAGTCCTTTTTCAAGTGGCCTTGTTTCTTGCACTTGAAACACTTCACTTGTTTCTTGTTGACAGATAAAGCCTTCACTGTCTGACTGTCTGACGTCTACCGACTGTCACTCCGTCGCTGACTTTCTAGAAGCAACTTTGACTTCACAGCCTCACTCGTGAGCTTCATGCTCGAGTTTTCAAGAGCCATGATGAGTGGATCATAATCACTTGACAGTCCACTAAGCATGATGACAGCCACGAACTCATCTTCCAATGGCGATCCAATGCACGACAGTTGTTGTGCAACCTCTACTATTTTACACAAATAGCTGTGCATATCCTTCATCTCTGATAACTTGACTCCAAACAGCATTCTCAACAAACCGAGCCTACGACTCAAACCCCTGTCTTCGTATGCTGCTTTCAAGTTATTCCAGGCTTGATAGGGTGTTTCAGCACTCCGTACATGCGCCAATGCAGATGGCCCGACCGACAAGCAAATCTTTGCTAACGCCTTTTGATTTTTCTTCTTGTCTGTTGACCCGTCTTCTGTCTCGATACATTCATAGAGATCATCCAGCATAAGAACCATCCGCATGGAGAACTTCCAGTTATTATAATCCTCCATGCCTCTCAGCTTCTCTATTGTGGCAGGAGACATCGAAGTTGCTGAAGTTGTTACTACATTCACCGACATTTTGAAAGCGAAATTTATTACTTCCTATTTACTCTACTAATGCATATGAAATCCTCGTGCTGGGCCCATAACCAGTTGGAAATAAGGTCAGCGAGGAAAACACATGATATAGAGAGTAAATTTATATTTAATAGAAATAAAGATATGCTTTGCTTTTGGTGAAAATTTCGGAACAATCTACATGACAAGACAACGTCACGCACGTCATTCAATTTATTTATCGAATCCAACATTCTAATCAATGAATTTGGTTTGGCTTGAAATTTGTGAAAATGTATCTCGAGTATTAGTTTATAGGTTCTCAAACAGACATTTTGTATGAAAAAACGTGCAATATCCCTCGACAGTGTTGATGTGTATACCTACCTATTATGATATTCTATTCTATTCTTGTGCATATATGGCTGTCTTTTTATGTAAGACAATTTTGCCAATATCAAGGTTAGAAACTACAAGTGAACTCAGAAGAAAAATAAACGGTAATGAAGGGACTTCATGGTTTTAATTAACCAGTTGCAAAATCCAAGACACACGTTAATAAAAGAAAATAAGAGAAAAATTACAAAACAACACAACAAAAAAAAACCCATAAAAGAGGGAAGGGAAAAATGAGAGAAAGCAAAAAGCGGGAAAAAATGAGAAGGGGAAGGGAAAAGAGGGAAAGAAAAATCATAACTTTATGTTGTGACACTCTATATATTGAGCCAATAATCTAACGAAAGGATATTAACTGAAGATAGAAGGAAACTGAAATTAAAAGGACGGGGGATAGAGTTAGGTAGTAATTGATAGAGAGATGAAGCCTGCAAGGGGCAATCAAAGAAAATGGTCAGCAGTACCCTCGTCAAGACCGCATCCACACATTGAATGATCCCGGATCCTAATTTTGGCCAGAAAGACAGGGGTACAATTGTGGCCAAGTCGCAAACGAATGATGGTGGAGAAAGTGCGTTTCTGAGCCGACCTAAATTTAAAAAACCAAGGTTTGTTTGGGATGTCCGGTTGAATATTGCCATAAAACTTGTCTTTGTAGCAACGGGAGGAGCTCCAAATAGTCGACCAGCTTTGAAAAAGGTGAGATTTAGCTAAAGCTCGAAGGTTTGAAAGATGAACAAGGCGATACCATAAAGGATGAACGGAGCTTTGAGACACTTTGAAGAGGAAACGGTCAGCTAAAAACTGGCTGCGCAGCTGCAATGAACGGAGCTTTGAGACACTTTTAAGAGGAAACGGTCAGCTAAAAACTGTATGCGCAGCTGCAATGGGGGATCCCCACATTCTACCTGCAAAGCGTTAACTGGGGAGCTTTTCATAGCGCCGGCAATGATGGATTTTATTCCAGCAAGACAGGGCAAGCTTATTACACGGCTCCAACAAAAAAGAGCCGTAGTCAAAATTGCTTCTAATAATCGCGTTTTAAAAGAGCTTTTGACAGTAGGGGTGGGTCCCTGCCAAAACGCCAGAAAGAGCACGAAGAACGTTAACATTTTTTTCACATTTATCCCTTAAATAGTTAAGCTGAACTATGTCAGACAATTTAGAATCCAAATGAAGGCCAAGAAACGTTACACTATCATCGACAGGAATGGAGTCATCTTGAATGTGAATACCTATCAACAAACTGAGGTCATCTCTTCCTAGAAAAAATTACAACAGAGCTTTTAGAAACAGAAAGCGAGAGGCCATGCTCAAACAGCCAGTCGCTAAGATAACGAACTGCCGCGTTAAGTCTTATAGAGCATTCAGAGATTGAATCAGATGAATAAAAGAGTGCAATGTCGTCAGCGTACTGCAGAACATCACAGAAGCAATCGACAGATTTTTCAAGATCCGCAGTATATAGATTATAGAGAAGGGGACTCAAGTCTGAGACCTGAGGTAAACCCTTCCAGATCAGTCGAGGAGGATGAGTAACGCCATTTAATCGCACAGAAATAGATCTGTTCATTAAGAGGTTACAAACTACATTGACCAACTTAGGAAGAAGCGTCAGCTGAAGCATTTTTTGCCTGAGAATGCCAAGTTGGACATTATCATAAGCAAACGAGATGTCCAGAAAGACACCAACCAAGTCATGCCCTCTAGAGAAAGCCAATCTAATTTCGGAAGTAAAAACACTCAGGCTGTCCATAGTATGTATCAGACCCCTTACGGGATCCGAACTGAGACTTGGCAAGCAACCCACGATTCTCTAAAATCCACTCTAACCGATTTGTAATAAGATGCTCCATTATCTTAGCAAGAACTGACGACAAAGCATTTGGTCTATAGGACGACCCATCGGAAGGATCTTTATGGGGCTTCAAAATAGGGATTATGATTTGGAGTTTCCAGGGATCTAGAACAAGACCAGAATCAAGAATTTGATTAAGGAGGGGAAGGAAGAATATTTTTGCTGGTTTCAAAATATTCTTCAAGAAAGAATAAGGGATTCCATCTTTGCCAGGAGAAGAATCATGTAGATGGACTAGGACAGATGACAGCTCCTTGAGAGAGAAATGAGAATCCATTCTATCTGAGGATGAAACAGGGATAGGGATAGGGAGGCAGTTCTCAGAGGGGACAAATGGAGTAGCCAGATTATCCATAAATTTATCAAGTCAAAGAGAAGGGTCAGGGGAAGAAAGAATTGGATCCGAGTAAGAACACCTATAATTTTTGAATTTTCTCCAAACCAGTATAGAATAGAATAGAAAAATCTTTATTTTATAGGACATTCAGGATGTCACTTAAAACAATTCAAGATTACAATGAAATACATACAAACATACATTAAACGATTTAAATACATACATACGCATTCGTTCTTTTGACCCTACTGACTCTACGCCTATTCGCAAAGGTGCAGTCTTCCTCAGAGAAGAACAGGCAAGAAACTCTGAGGTTGCTCTTTTAAATCGCATTACAAATTTTCTTATTTACTAGTGAAGCAGGAGATCGAGAGGAAAGACTCTCGCAAAAGGAAAACCAACCATCCCGTTTTTTCCGGGACAAGATACTTTTGGTCTTCGCACTAATATGCTTAAAGGAGATTTAATTCTCCATGGAAAGGTCAGCCAAATAAGATTGCTCAGCTAAGTCCCGAGAGCGTATCGCCTCCGAGCATTCAACATCCCACCAGGCAGGGGATGGAACTTTATTACCAAGTTTCTTTAAAGGTATGCAAGAATCAGCAGCGGAAATCAAAGCAGAGATAAAGCTCCAAAAAAATTGAGTTTGAAATGGAAGGGAAAAGTTTAATTTGGTTTTCAACTAGAATAGAAAATTGATCCCAATCAGCTCCAGCCAGTCTGTAACTGAGAAGAGGTGGAGAAGCTCTAGGGGCAGGAGAAACATGACCTAGAAAAGAAATTAAAATAGGAAGATGATCACTACCATGGGTATACTGTAACACTTTCCAGACAAGGCGGGAGAACAGATTAGAGGAAGCCCATGTCAGATCAACTACACTGGGATCCTGTTCTGGGGACGTTCTCCTAGTAGGGGAGCCTTCATTGAGCAAACAGAGATTTAAGTCATCAAAAGCATCAATAAGGTGAAAAGAGTAGGAATCTGAGCTAACAGAGCCCCACATTGTATGATGGCAATTAAAATCACCCATTACTATAAGGGGACTAGGGATAGAGGATAAACAGATTTGAGCTCACGAATAATAGAAAGACTGGGATGAGGAATTTATAGAGAAACAAATGCAATATCCGTAACTTTGGCAGCAATTTTGTTGAAACGACAAGGGCAAAAAGAGAGGGGAATCTGAACAAAGGGGGTCCCACGCCTAAGGAGAAGGGCACACCCGTCGTAGCCAGTAAAGTCGTCGTCTCGAAGACATGAGTGACCGCTGATTCTAAAACGAGAGCCAGGAACCAACCATGTCTCCGACACAGCAGCAATAAATAGCGAATATTGATTAATAATATTGATCAACTCGTGTTTTTTTCCTTCTAATACTCCTACAGTTCCATTGAACTAAGGTTTTGGGAGCCATCCTGATTGAGGAAAGAGGTCAACTGGTTTAGCATTTCTGTGACATTGGACGGTAGAGAGCCTTCCAACTTTGAAACAATGTTGATGGCCATTTTAACAAGTAACTCTAGAAAATTTTCATTAGGGGAAAGCATTGAAACTTGGGGCTGCGAGAAGGCACAACCATTGGGCTGAGAAGAACGCGGAGAGCTTACAATCTTATAGTGAGAGTTGCAATCATAACCTCCATTAGAGGGGGACGATGGCTGCGGTTAATAGAAAGTTTTCCTGTAGGAGGAATTAGATGAGGCCGATGAACCCAAAGATTGAGTTACCTGAGAGAAAAGAGGTTGAGACGGGGGAAGGGTTGAGGAATGGACACGAGAAGAAGGAACGACGGACGGGTCGGAAGCGAAGAGAAGCTTCCGAGTAAGGGATACATACTCTCCGCAGGCATAACAACTTTAATAGACTTTTGCCTAGATAATTCCGGGCAACGAGAATCGGTGGCAAAATGCGGACCCGAGCAATAGAGACAGGAATCTAGATCATTTGGTTTCTCGCAGCTATCACCAGGGTGGGGCTGAGCGCACTTATAACATCTGGCTTGAGACCCCGGTATTGACTTTTAATGTGGCCGAAACGGCAACAGTTATTGCACTGGAAGGTTGGGAGAAGATAAGTATGTATCCACCAGCATTGACGTATTAAAGCAGAAAACCTTATCCGGAAGTACTTGGCCTAAAACAGAGATGACAACAGTGTGAGTTGCCACCCATTCGACAGAACCGTCTTTTACAAGCTTCGTGTTGAGGCGGCGAGCTTTGAAGACCCTAGCTTGACTGGAGCTACACTATAGGGAGCTAACCAGCTCCTCTATAGACCAGTCAATGGTAATATTTCTTATAATTCCATTTCTGGTAACATGATAAGTGGGAATAGAAACAACATAACCATGCTGGCATCTCATTCTTTACAAAAGCGTTGGAGCCTGCAGCATCTTGAAATTCCACCAACACCCTGTTGCGACCAACAGCCTTGATACCGTCCTTCGCGATACCCGGAATACCATTTTTCTGAAGGAATTGGGCAAATTTAAGAATTCGCATTGTCAAGCCAGACGAGGGGTCGGGCTCGGACCGCGAGACGTTGACTATAAACGGACCAGAATCTGACGAAGAATAAAACAGCTTGGAACCTGGGGCTAATTCCGGAAGCGTAAAAGAATGCTGAACAAACGCAGCTGGAGGGGCAGATTTCTTGCCCGAATACCTATTATGCTAATGACAGAATAAAAAACACCGCTATTCTCTTACCAAGTTTCGCACCATTGTAAAATATAAAAAACTGTTTAAAAATTCAAATATAAACTACAAGTTACCGACTCCTTTATAGTTTGAACTGATAATGACGGCCATTCGGCCTGGCCATTCGATTCATTTTCAGTCTGAGAAAATTTGACCATGTGTCGGAATATCGGGCACAACTGAAATGGCTTCCCATTCGATTCCGCCGCGATGTGCACCTTCTGTCCTTCCTGTACAACGTTCTCAAGAATCCCTCCTCTCCTGATTACTTTCGTTCCCGTTTCCAACTGTTACCTCCTGATACTCGTCCACGCCGCTCCTGTAATACCAACATGTTGCAATGCCCCTCGGCTAGCACAAATTTTCGTTTTAATTCTTTTACTGTCCGTGGAGCACGGATGTGGAACAAACACAGCTATACAAGAGAGTCCATCTATAGGTACATTCCTTCAAAAATAGAGTCAAAGAATACTACCTGTCCCAACTGTAATGAGCAAATTAAATATTATGTATGTATGATTTATTATATTCGTTTATATGTATTATATATGTTAGTATATAAATTATTTTTATTTCATTATATTTAAGTATTAATAATATAAGCCCTTCTCTTATTTGGTATTTTCTTACGTTGTGCGCAATTCTCTCTTCCCGTCTCGTACACTATTTCTCACCGATTAGGTTGGCTGGAAGAGATATCTTCTAGAGATAAGCTCGCCTTTGTACACTATTTTTTATGTAAATTTTTTCCTACTGTGTTTGTGCAATAAAGAATATAATAATAACCCTAAAAATAAAAAAATGTATCACCACAAATAAAATGTATGTTATCCGTTCAGGTGGCGAAATTGAGAACTATCCTAAATCTAATGACGGCTGCTTTGACAGGTGGCGCCACCGCCAACTGAATTTTCAGTTGCTAGGTAGTATCCACCATCACGTTCGGTTGGTGGTGGCGCTGCTGGTCGAGGTGGTTGTCAGAAAACATATGAAAATTAAATAGTTCTCAATATCACCACCTGAACAGATAAAATGTATTTTTTCAACGTGATTGGGGTTGCTTAACCCACCCACCGAGCCGCGGCAGACGTTCAGAGCTTCATGATAAATCTTTAATTTTTTTCACCAGCCCATTATACGTCTCCACCGAGGGGCACGGGCCTCCCTTCTAAACACGAAGGGGATTCAGGCCATAGTCCACCACGCTGGCTCAATGCGAGTTGGTGGACCGCTCGTCTTTTGAAAACGAATTTTCTTGGACGGGCGGGTTTCATCACGATGTTTTCCTTCACCGTTGAGCAAGTGATAATTAGAAATCCGTACATAAATCCGAAAAGACGAATTTAGTGGTACAGGCCCACACCAGGGTTTGAACCCGCAACCTTCCGATTACAAGTCTGGCTCATTACCAATTGGGCTGTCACAAACTATGATAAAATCTATCCGAAGCATTTCACAAGTTGTCGCCCGAGAGTAAATTGGTCATGAAAATCTGTTCTTGGCTCGGGTACCAATAGACATTGAAGTGAATATCATCAATGGGCGTATCAAGAGTTCTAGCGGTACCTACACCACGAAATTCGGTAAATAGCTGCAAATGGTGTAAGCATGAAACTCGGTACGTAAGTCTCGTAAAACACTGAATCACACTTACATACGCTCACGCCTATAATCCCTAACGGGATGGACAGACGACACTGTAATGATGAAAAATTCAAAAAAATACTTAATGTAAATATTTTCGAAATTGCTTTCTTGAGGTTAGAATACTTGGGGATATAAGGTATCATTTGAGGTATATTTTACAAAAATATATTAAACCGTATCGTATCTAGCCCAAAGTAACGCTAGTTACTTGTTATTATTCTGTGCCCAAAGTTAGTATGTTTTGAAAATGATTTTTCATTTATTTATTCAAATCAAGTGACTGAAATGTCATAATGTATCATTTTTTTAGAATCGGCTCAGAAAGACCTTCCATTCGATACCACATACGGTAGGTTTTAGATATTTCTACATATAAAAAAAAGATGACGTCACAAGTCCACTCTTTTTTTCGTTTTTTTTTTGGTACTACGGGTCAAAATGATTAATAAGGCCTAAGGATCTATCGTACCATTTTCATGCTTTTAATACCATTTGCAACTAATTTTAGCGTACCAACAGCATTAGTAGAGTAGTGAATACATAGGCCAGTCCATGAATTTAACGGCAGCAGTTACGATATGAACGGTTAAGTAACAAATTCTCCTGGGGTAATCTGAAGCGCTGTCCTCTGTACTATACCTAGATGAATATCACTACTGCGATACAATATGTATCACTTATTTATGTTAGAATGTGTGTCAAAGAAAGTAAAATCCAAATTTCACTGTTCTAAGTTCAAAGGTCATTTAATTCCATGTACTTATACACTTAGTCTGAAGTATCACATGAATTCGTAATTAAATCGAAATAAGATTCTTAAAGGATTAGAGAAGATAAATAAGCTACCTATTTTGAAGTGTTATAAACACGCTACTTGTACACTGAAACTTACTTGAGATTATTTAATAAATGCCACATTAATAGTACCTACACTAGATTAATTTACAACAATTTCTTTGAAATTTAAAAGTAAACTAATTTAACAATACCTACATGGAGTAACTACATGAAGCATTTGAGTGCAATCTAAGCCGCACCACAAACCGAAGACTTATACGATGTTTGACAATTTTCTTTGCATCTAATACAGGTCCAGTAGGGTAAGTCCAGGCCGCGTATTCTACGCCATTCGATTCGATACCGACAGACGGAAAAGCTCAGTATACGTCTCTATCTTGCGTTATTCAAAAGACAGTTATAGTCTTGTCGAATGATTCAGAATATGGGGACTAAGTATCGTTCTAGAAAACTATAGTTACATGGATCCTAAAAACTAGCAAAAAAATTTTTTACCTACTCGGTTTAAGTAAAAATTACATTTTTGACTTTTCGGCATCACATACCACATCTTCGCTTAGAGTAGGTAGTAACTTCGTTTTGTTTTTACAATCGGTTAACAAGTACTTGAAAATTACTTGTTAACCGATTGAAAATTAACAAGTACTTGAAAAAAATTTATGGAGACTACAATTAGATCAGTTTAGAAGTTGGTAAGATCCTTAGTCAACTAGGAAATCATTTTCGGTATAATTTTCTAAAACACGAAGAGATCTTAATAGATAGGCAAGTGCCAACAATCACGTGAGCGGTTTAATAATGTACTTAAAGAGAACCCCAAGGTTTGGATGAAATTAAGTTTATCATCCGAAAAACGTTCACTGGTGAGTAAAGGCCTCCCCTCCACGGATTTTCCATTGATCGGTCCTCTGCAACCCGCACCCAGCGTCACATGTGCTTTGCTAGACCAGTCCACCTTACGGGTCCTCCCTACTCTACGCCTTCTAGGCTGTTCGACGACTCCTACCCCCACAATTTTTAGTCCTTCGAGTAATGTGACCTGCCTGTGCCTAATGTTGCCATTTTTTTCATTCCTGATTCGATAGCACAGAGAAACTATGAGCATGGTCTTTTAAATTACTTTGGGCATTTTTATCGTAAGTGACCACGGTTCAAATCAACCTAACTGGTTAGGTCTTATTCCTCGAGAAAACCGGATACTTTTATTTTTAACTAGCATAATCAAAGAATGCATGGTCAGATACATATAAGATATTCAAAGTGGGGTACGTGCACGCGTACCTACATTGGTGACTGGTTATTTTGAACTCCATTCAAACTATTATTTCCTCTAATTGATATGCATTGTTATATTATTTCTGTTTGCTTTAGCCAGTGGACAAGGTGACGTTTACAATATATTCTGAATGTGGCTTTTTCAGAACACACATTACAAACTAATGTTTTTTTTACGATGGCTATGATTTAGCCACTTTCCAGAGGATGTAATCACGGGTAAATATAAACGGTAAGTGGTAATAATTTTGTTATATAAGTAGTTTCTTATTGACACCCTCTTGATAGTGAATGAATCGTATCCTTCATTACAACTTTATACCAATATTATATATTATTATAATGAGATCTTGACACTATGACAAATCAACAGCGCAGCTTAACGTAAACATACACGATACAATAAATAAAGCGTGTTACAATCTATAGCACGTACGACACAACTGCGCTACATTTGTTGTGAAATGTACAGCTATGGCTATGCTACGATATTACAATAAACACTTGTCAACAACAACCGTACTCTACATAATACTTAATGTAAGCCCGAAGAATCTACACTACAGCCACAAGTAATATTAAATATTTGACGACACTGAATTTATATTTAAATATGTTATATTTAGGGCGACTATCACCAAAGTGCTAAACGTATTTAACAGCCTAAACACATTTAACTCGGCTGTCAAAAGCAACAAAATCTGTCAAATTAAACAAAATTAGTCTTGCTAAATACGTTTAGTACTTTGGTGAAAATCGCCCTTAGAATAGAAAAATACTTTAATAGTTATTACGTACTTTATTTAAATACTTGTGATGTGAAACATACGGCGTAGCTCAGCTTGTTTTTCGATAACTCAACGTGCATCCAAAAGGGATTACGTTATCGGTTGTTATTGATTTGTGAGATTATCTACAATTTCATTACTATTTAAATCATCAGTTTATATTATTTAGCTATCATGAGCGCTTTTTTGGAGTGAAAGTATAATCTAATCTTAAAATTTTCTCAACTTTAAATAGTTTAATCGTGTCACAAATCAGAATTCTGTAAGATAAACACTCTCGTTGCAGAGACGTCCATTAAAGTAAATGCTACTTTCTATATCATAGTCACTTTCAGTGCTGTTGGCGCACAGGAACACATCGTATTTTAAAGAAGTATTCACTTTAATGAACGTTTTGTTCTACAACTGAGCGTAGTCATATTATTCTATTGCTAACAAAGAGCACACTTGTACAGATTCCACGAACAATTCAAATTCAATATAGTTGATAGATAGCCCAACGCAATTGCTGAGGTATTTTTCCAAGTTCTTATTTTTATATGTCTAAGTCCTTTATAAATGCATTTAACTTGTATATTATAAGCAACAGAACATATCATTACTTTGTTTAATAGCGTCCGTTTTTATAGTATCAGTAAAAAATAATTTTCATAAATAGAAATAATAAGGAATTCATAGTTAGTACATAGAAATCGTACTAAAAAAGAATTGTTGCCTAGGTAGTTCTGATTTTTTTATGAGTTGGTAGGGATGAAATGGGTAATGACAAATCCAAGTTTTCGACCTCGAAAGCCTCCAGGTCGAAAGCCGACCTGAAGTTCAATTTCTTCGCAGATGGCTCGCCTTTTCTGCTTTTTGTTACACCAGTATGTTCTGCGCTTCTTCGAAGACCATATCAGAAGTGTAATAATAATTGCTTTCCCATAAACGGAGTGGGTTTAGGGGTAAAAATTTTCGAAAACTAAAAAAACTGTAATACTCATATTTATTTTTGAAATTTTGGCAACTTTTGAATAACCGTAACTCATAAACTATTTGGTCTACTAAAACAAAATTATTCTAATTTTATTGCAAATTTAGTCTACTAAAAAGTGTGCATAGTAACTTTTGCCGTAACACAGGTCCTTGGTGGTAAAAATTTACTAAAACAAAATTTTAATGAATTTTCAAGTATTTAACTGTGATCCGGAAGGCTTTCGAGGTCGAAAACTTGGATTTGTCATTACCCATTTCATCACTACCAACTCATAAAAAAATCAGAACTACCTCATTTGATGTTAGGCAAAAAGTACCAATTCCATGTACTAAATAGGGTATTGAAATTGTCAAATTATCTATTTCAAACTGAATCAAAACACTCGCTAAATATGAAAAATTGTCATGTGACGTCACAAATTTTCATCAGTACTTGTATGTATGATGTATTTATTGTTTTTTGTTTGTATTTAATTTTTATGGAAAAAATTATTTGATGATTAAGAGTTAGATTTCAGCTCCTAATACTGATGTCCACGCAATTTTTAGTTTATAATATTTTTATTGCATGTTAGCAAATAGCCTGTTTACCAAAGTTAAAACTGTTCGCGGGACACGTGTGATAATTTTGTCACCCCACATAGGTGGCGCTGTGAGATAAGTTTGTCTTTGCACACAGTTGTACTCTAGTTATATTGTGACATGTTTAGTGATTGTGTGTGCAATTGTCTCTATCTATCTACCTAACAGAGACAGTAAAAGCAGTAATGTACAGCTTACATATTAAAACTATTAATTTATCAACTATATACCATCAGGTGTATATCATACTTGTGGCCGTGAATGAATAGACGCAAACCTACATTTAACTGTAAATACTAAAAACAACATAATATAGTTAAGTTTCTGACATTCAAAACAATTTCAAAAAGATGAATACCTACTTAATTACATTACCCTTACGAGATACTGGCAATCAATAGACCGCCTTTAAAGAAAATATTTAACAGCAATTTTATTTACATAATAATAATTTTTATATATTTTGTCCTAGACCAAACTTGTTTGGCCTGAAATCGGATTTGGCCAGTAACATACTACACAAAAATGTTTTAATTTCGCACGTCATTAGATCATTAGCAATGACATGTTTTCCTTTAAACCAAGTGACAGATTGTAAGCGATTCTTCACTGCATCTGATCCGAAATCAAGCAAATGCTTTCCTGAGTAGCCATAACTATTTCTTTAAGTTTAGTTATCCGATTCAATCAGAGCTAGGGTATGTCATCGAAAAAGCTACAATATTTGCTAGCTGAATTCTCGACTATATATAAAAAAAATACATAATTTGAAATGAAAACAGTATAACTATTTTTATTAACGATGTTACTCTTGAAAATAAATAATTAGAAAAAATAGAAAGTGCTGTGAAAATATTAAACAACGACTTAAAAATATCATCCGCAAAGTGGAGCTAATTACTCTAACTGGATTTTGAACTAGGTCTAAAATAGGTACTACACTACAGTTTTATAATAATACATAACATCGACCAATCGTTTCCTTATTATGGATAGCTTATATATAATTCATATCACATGCCTGCCATATTTACAACTCAGTCCATGCTAAATCCTTTCAAGCGTATTTACAGTACAATAAAAAGAGTAATCGAAAGATTGAGAGAGCTCAAAGAAGACGACTACACTTTAAAAGGTGATCAGAAACCGAATTAATGTTAAAAATACCATTGAGAACAACTAAACAGTTACTTAACTACAGTATTTTTTTGTTCCTTAAAGAATTACTACATATTATTACAATTATTCCTGTTGGCGAGAGACAGACACAAGCGGAGCTTGCTACCAACCTCCAGTAGTGTGAAGAGAAACTCACCCTAATCCTTAACATGCATTGGCATTTAACTTCTGAACACCTTCTGAAGTATTCCAGTATTATTTATTTTATTACAGTCGAAAAATTCCAAACAATAATAGTTCTACGAAGCGCAAATAATATTCGCATAGACACTTTGTACAGAGGCTAGCGCAACAGGTTACTCCATTTTCATTGCAAAACCGCTCTTATTACAACAGCACAGAGTGCACGCGTGTGGTAACCTGAATTGCGGCCGTTCGTAACTCGAGTAGTAGTCTCATTGAGCTCTCCCTAAATCAGTGGTTCTTAACCGGTGGTCCGCGGACCACTAGTGGTCCCTGGAAGCACCTGAAGTGGTCCGCAAAGCCATCGCAAAAATATTAAAGAAACGTGACGAGTCGACACAAACACTGAAATCGACTGGATGCCAGAGCCGATAAGTGTTCGGCTTTGGCTAGCACTGAACCAAGGATTCAGAAGTTAATAAGTAAATAAAAATAATTTAAATTTTCGTAAAAAAAATCAAAACACTATTGAATATGAACAAGTGTTGTAAAAACCCTTTATTCATTTTTACCTCCAATCAGTTGGTGGTCCGTTGCGAAACAGTTTTTTGTGAAATGGTCCCCCATTTCTAAAAGGTTAAGAACCACTGCCCTAAATCATTATTATTTATAATATTTAATGTTATTTATAATAATTATAATATAGTCAATAATACAAAAGTTGACTGCCATAAAATAAAAAACCGATATGCAAAAGAGGATTCAAATATACAAGGTTTTAATTTCATCAAAAGAATGGCGGTCAAAATTCAAATGTCTTAGCCGGGAAATATTTGCTGACGTTACATGATTTTTGACGTTACATGCGAGTTCTCGAGTTTTGAGACTTCTCCAGTCCGTTATAGGTTTAATGCAAAGTTGTTGATCTTTTAGATCTCTTCATTGCTTTCGACGACCTCACCCATGGTAGCACAAAGTCTCTGGAAAACGAAATGCAAAAACAATTACTTCTTAGAGCCTGTCCGTAAAGTAAACCGGCGTGGCATAATGGAACTAACATATTAATCTATACATGGCAACCCAACCCAGCTTTGTCAAATGTCAAACTTGATATTAGGACTTCTTGATACCAGGACCTGGTTTAAGCTCCATACTATTCTGAATAATCTCCTTGAACAACAGAAATTGTGGTTTATGGTACTTACACTTCCGGTAGCGCTGGCAGAATCTCTCCGAAGGCCATGACGGGCAGCGTATCAGTGATCTCGATGAAGTGTGCGTCCCGCTGCGGCTGTGGCCACACTGTGTACACAGAGGGCTGCGCGTGCGCAGGCGACGCGCCGCCCGCGCACCACGAGTCGCGCTGCCGCTGCCGCAGCCGCTCCACGTGGCGCTGCTCGCGGATACGACGCATGTGCCATCTGTTACCATAACATTTATTTAAACCTATACTATTCAAAGAGCCAATCTTGTATGATCAATTGTATTATAAATATAACAAATGAAATATTGTGAATGGTTCAATCGTTCACAATTCAACACTTTTCCGATAGTTTAGCATTTCTAACCACGGCAAACCGACGAAGGGTGAACTGGTATGAAGTGTGCAACAGATTTCATTTCGAATTCTGTTGTTATATTATGTTTACTAATGTATTATCTTAGTAATACAATATGCTAATAAGATTTTGATTAACATGAATTGAAAAAATGGTGTTTAGGGTCGAAAATTCGGTTAATTATACTTTCGCTCCCAAATAATTACAACCCCAATGCGTTTTTAGGGAAAAATAATAAAATAAAATAAATCCTTACTAATATTATAAATGCGAAAGTAACTCTGTCTGTCTGTCTGTCCGTCTTTCACGCCTAAACTACTAAAACGATTTTGATGAAATTTGGTACAGAGATAAATTAGAGCCTGGGAAAGGACATAGGCTACATTTCACCCCACAGTTGAGCATGATATAATCTGTAGTCCACGCGGGCGGAGCCGCGGGCGGAAAGCTAGTATACAAATAAAATAATAATTCCGATAAAAAAAAACCAGTAGGACACCCTACTCTTACTTACACGAAAAGGGAGATGGAAATTTTACCTGAGCTGCCGCCTCTCTTCAGCTTCCAATTTTTGATGCCGCTTCTCAAATACGCGGTCATCTAGATTCTCTGTGCCCTCCAGCGTGTAGCAACTAGTGTAAGGCTTCTCCCTCCATCGTGGTACCTAAATTCAAATAATTTAATTATGCAATAAGTCAAATGGTCCCTGAGCCACCTACGTGACATGACATCATTTTGAAACGCATGGCGCACGATAGGGGTGGTTATGGAGAGCTAGAATTAATCGAACTTAGCACCTAGAATTAGCCGGAAGTATGATAAGATCTGTTACTGCCGGTATATGATGTATGTAATTTCTTTATTGCTGAAAAACAGTGTTATACAATAGTACATTATGCTACAAGTGTGCTAAGTTGGATATTACATTAGAGGCGACTTTCAACGGAGCCGAGAATGTAATAACCAATGCGCACGCGTGTCATACGACGTTTTTCAACACATTTTCAGGCATCATCACAATAACTCCTTGAGATAAAGGTCTAAATGATTTCGGAAGAAATGCTGTAAATTCCACTCTTGGCATACGGGTGATAACTACATACAATGCTTCTAATTAATTGCTTGTATTCGGAAAACCGTTTAATGCCGAGCCACAACAAGAAAATAGAAAAAGTGTAGCTGAAGAGAGTATGGTACAGTTTGATTTATCAATTAGGTGAAACGTAATGCATTTACCTCGACAGTGGATGCTGCAGATTCGGCTGTCGGATCGATATCCTCCATCTTAACGTCGGGATCTAGTCCCACATACCAGGAGACGTCCGGGTCACCAACTAAGGTGTGGTATGGTTCTTGAGTGACCATTCCCGGTACTGGAGACTTTTTTCCGCGGTTTATAGCTGAAAACCAAGAACTTACACTTAAACCAAGTCATAAACAAAAGTGGCTCCATAAAATCACAACACAGAAAAATTATACCAAACCTTTTCCTTTATTTGCCTTTGGTTTAGATCCAACCTTCTTTGGGGCGTTTTCGCGTTTAATAGTCTTAAGTCCAGTGGTGGAGAGTGCACGTTTTCGACCACGTTTACTGTCCGCAGCTTTTTTGTCATCAGACTCGTCCTAAAAATTGTTTACAAATAGAGTTTTTTTACTCAAAATAATAATTAATCACCGCCAGCACAAAGCTGTTTCGCTTAGCCACGAAAGGCTTTCGCAGAGCCAAGAGCTCACAGTTCAAAATGCCATAGACTATAGTTAAGAATGTATTAATACTTACAACTGTGAAATTAGGCCCCATTAGACTAGTAGTGCGCCCTACACGTTTTTTAGACTTGTCGGCGGCATTTTTATCAATGGCTGAAGCACTGAAGTCTGTAACTGTATTCAAACTGTCTAAAGTTAACGGAGATTCTGATGAGAATAGATCCGGGAACTCAACGGAGTCTAGTAGAGATGTCGTCAAGTTACTTGTGGTTTCGCCGTATGAAAAATCGCAAAGGCTCGTCTCGTTGCCTGGTTTGTTTAGGTTGTACACTCGCCAGTCAATTTCGGGTTCCGTTTTCACCAGATCGAGATCTGGTTCTTCAACGATGACGGTCTTTGGAGTTGAATTTGGGGTTGGCGACTCAGATTTCAGTTCCGTTGGATGCATATACGGATTGGGTAGGTTGTATTTGTTATCAATCTTCAATTTAGGAAACTGCACTTTGGTATTAGTCTCTGTTACAGGGTGATAGATGCTGCGTCGTGTAGATGTGCCGTCTGAGTTGCGATCACAAATCCTCATTCGGCCGTGATTTGTCTTTTGCAGCATTAGCTTGGGGATGGGGGATTGCTCCCTCATGTCAGCCTCTCCGAGCTGGTAAGGATCCTCTCCGGTGGGCGTGGTGTCAATAAGCTGAAGCCTATCCGTTAGCGATCCTGTATAGTGAGTAGTTCGCTTTGGTATAGTTGTGCTTGTAGTTGTTCTTGATTTGCCATAAGTGCTTATCATTTTTGACTTTTTGCCCAAGCTACTAAACCTTTCGTAACTCTTATCATCATCAAAACTTTGGCTTTCAGAAGGCTGTACTTTAGTCCCCGGACTCTTCGTCATGCGACTTAGGCTACCTAACGTAGTTGTTCGTCTTCTGTTCCTCTGTATTCGTGAGATCACAGGATTACCACTAAAAACAAGTTTAAAGAGATTAAATAGAGTAAATCCTTAGTATTATAAATGCGAAACTTTTAAAGGATCGATGGATGTTTGTTACTCCGTCACGCCAAAACTACTTTACGGATGTTGATGAAACTTTGCAGTAATGATGTTTAGACATCAGAATAACACGTAGACTACATAATCTTCCGAAATTTCCACAGGTACAATAGGTAAACGTGTTTTACACTACTGCGTCACTTTGGTGTGTGGTTGTTTTGATAACTTTAAATCTATCTTATAATGTTCTTTCGTTTCCTTCTGTGTCTAAAGGATTTTTTAGATTTTATACCTATTATTACTTATGTTTTCTACACTGACCCGGGAGTGAAAGAAAAACTTAGAATATGCCAGCTGCCAACTCTTCCTAGGCATATTGTAATAGTTAGTCACTGGGATATGAGGTTATTGTCGTGTAGTGGGCGAAAGACTGACAATATACTCATGTTCTACCCAGTAACCCTCAGAATGTAGGTAAAATATTAGGCGTGTGTGTGTATGTATTTGTCGTAGGGAAATGACAAAATCAGGATTTTCGTGAAATCCAGAGAAACCATCTTACTAAAAAATCTAGGGATTTGTCATTCACTAGACTCAGTTCAAGGAAATGATGAAATAAGTAGATTCTGAAATGTTTTGAGTTGCTCTAGTAGTAAATTGTGGTTGATTTATGTTTGGTTAACGACCGCTTTGGTAGAGGTAGTGACGCTCCCTCTTCATCGAGGTTCGGGATCGAGTCCCGGTTAGAGTCAAGTGCACCTAAAAAGCCCTGGTCCTGATCTCGGGCCTTGTCCTAATCCTTGTCTTGACCCTTTTTCCGTCCTCCTCTTTCTTTTTCTCTCCTCTCCCTCAATATTTCTATCCTCTTTTCTTTCTCTTCTCCTTAACAGAGGATAAAAACCAATACCGAAGTCCGAAAACAAACTGCTGTTTGGGTACAATAATGTTAACCAACTCTGAAAGGGACTCGAATGCAGGACCCCTGTTTAGCACTCAGTCACATTACTTCTAAACTAACTCGATCGTTAATCAATCAAGCACGTTGAGTGCAGCTGATCACAACAGAGTGTTTTATTACTTTTTCTAGAAAAATTGCCTCGCAGTATTAATTTGAAGTTATTAAAATAAGTTACACTATACATACTATAACGAACCGATCAGATACTAATCAACGAAAACCTAAATCTGTCAAAAAATTGACTGACGTCTAATAACTCAACATATATTCGAATCTACTAATTTCATCATTTTTCTGAACTGAGTCAAGTGAAATGACAAATTACTAGATTTTGTTAGTAAGATGGCGTAATCTATCGTTAATTACGACATTTCCCGGGATTTCACGAAATCCTTGACTTTTTCATTTCTCGACATATTTATAAAATATAAATCTAAAAAACTAAGTGTGTACAACTTTTTAAATCTATTAACCTGTTTGACGTGACAGTGTACAAAGCTTCTCGATTTTCAGTCTTCATTTCTTTCTTGATAAATGATCTCTTGTTATCAATCATTGTAAAATTGTCACAATTTAAATTACTATCCAAAATTGATGGTACTCCAAAATCTCCAGGTAAATAGTTTAAGCCTGCAATCAAAGAAACTCATTATAGATGAGTTATCTATAAACAACCCAATTCTTTAGATTCAAATATATATACTTAGTTGCTACACTAGTTTTTGTCAAGACTATTTTATTCGAAAAATACAATTTCATTGAAAACTACAAAATAATTAGTCCAGTAATGATAAAAAAGCAAAGCTCAATTTCAGAGTACATGGGTATTTTATTTTTATTTAGCTTCTTATTTTTAAGTAATTGTTTAAAGAACTTTTTCGTATTTTCTCTCCAATAGCCTACTATGATTCAAGTAGTAGTTTATAGTTTCTGTTACCTGTTTCCGTAGATCTAGGCAATTCAAATGGTTCTTGACCAAAAGGTTTGTTTTTGTTGGGATCGCTGTCGTAGAGGTATGAATTTGATCGGTTATCCGGCAAGAGTAATTCCGTGAAACTGTTAAGCATTATCTGAAATTATATAATAATAGGATATTAAAATAAATACATACATGTACCTATAATAGTACAAACTTATTTGTAATTAATTTAAAGCTCATAATTTAATTATTGTCAAAGTCGCTACATATCCACTTTTGTCTTATGCTTTCCATCATATTCATTTCTTATCCAGTTTTCACTTTAATTTCGTCATAGCAGGCGAAATTAAGATGTATGATATTAGATCTTATTAATCATTTACTGGTGACCTTCAATAACGTGTTTCTACATAAAGTATTTATGGTGGGGAAGTTAACATTTTTAAACCAAAAAATCGTCATTCTTGCAATGTCGCAAACCAAATTTTATTGTTAATCTTCCTATTATTGTTAATTTTATTAGTAAGCTCACACGTCAGCTTCACTCATAACAGCTGCTTATAGTGATCACACTGATTGCAGTTAGCTGAAAAAAAAACAAAAAAGAAATCTTCCTATTACCAATAACATCAAATATAGATTTTTATTCGAAAAATCTAATTTTATTGTTTCGACATAAACTACTTTTTCATAAGAAGCTAGTCTAACAACTGTAATAGTAAAAAGGTTAAAATTTGCTTATGTTATGAGTTTTGACTTATGCTTCAACCTAATCTGAAAATAAATCCTATCTACATAAATATATATAACTGTAATGAAACAAGCACATTTACCTGAGAAGTGCTTCCTGGCTCACTCTTAACCACAGTAGAGGTAACAGGTGGCGGTGGCACATGAACCAACGGTGGGGGAATCAAACTGAGCCTCTGATTAACATTAACTCTTCTCTCTGCACGATTTATTTTTGTCTTAAGCTGAAAACATATGTTAAATATGGTTACAACAAAAAAATCTAATAATTTCGATGGAATTTACAATTTGAGTTTGAGAAAACAAAGTTAAATTATGAAAGAAATTTTAATTGAATGAGAAATATTTGTTTATTAAACTAGACATACCTAACCTACTACAAACTTATCTATTTACAACTTAGAAAAAAAAAATGTGTGAAATTGTTGTATAGTTTTCTTATTTTACATTACACCACAATATGCAGAAACAGGCCCCTTATATTTTTTTGATTGAAAATGGTGTAATTTAGAATCACATACTAAAAGTTTTATAAATCTCAATTCATATTTTAATCAAATGTACCATGATAATTGGTTATCTTAACCACCAATGATCAGGCTAGGCTGCTTAGAGTCATTGACAGCAAAAGGTAATAAAGTATGGAGATGGATTTAAAAGACAATTTACTTTTGAGATGGATTGTTTGTAGCAAAATGTCGATAGTTGAACTTTTATCATAAAATAAACGGCATTTATTAATTTTGTTGATATAAAACATTCCCAAATTTAGAAGACGTAACCACAGCAGATGTATTATACCAAAACTTGCTTTACCTACTCGATCATTAAGGAACAATTAACAGAAATACCAGGTACACAGGGTTTTGTAAAAAAATTTAGGAATACCATAATTTCTATACAACATAACAAAAAATTTTTGTTTTTATTTTGTTGAAATTCTAGGCTTCTAATTTAACTAAATTTCTTTAATAAACAACTTTGAGTGCAGTTTAATCTGCCCTGTAGTGCACTGCAGGTATAACAGAATCGCCCGTCTTGCCAGGTCATAGATCTGGGAAGATCAGTTTAAGAAAGATAGATCAAAAACACAAGGTCGCTTGTTTTTGATATTTTTTTAAATACAAAAACATGTCATACTATGAATCATTCACTTTTTATCAATCGCAAATGCACATCAGCTGGCAATGAACCATCAAATACTTTTATGGCAAAAAATACAATTATGAATTTAGGTACTGAGAAGACGTTTAATCTAGACTTTTAGACATTTCTATTCGCTGAGCCACATTGCTGTTCTACTTTAAAATCTAAGTTAATTGTTGTATTTTCATTGAATCTATGTTTATTATCGTCAGCACTTATAATACAAATTATTCAGAATGAATTTCATCACAATTTCTACGAATTCATAGTAACCATGATCTAAGACAATAAAGTTGTTTTCATCCTGAAGCTGTCCCAAAGATAAGTCTTCCCACTTGCACCCATGCATTATCTTATTGTATCCTATTTGAGATTTACAGCTTGAGGTATGTTTCATCTATTTTACATAGTCTAAAGAAACTACCTGCTGGCATACCTTTAGTATATGCTTGCCTCATAACTTATTAAGACAGAACAACCAAACATAACAACGAAAGTAGTCATAGAATATACTTATGTATTTCTTGTAGCATACTATACTAGTTTATAGTACCCATCAAAAATGCACAATGAACAAGGCATACACTGCAGTTCTAAACATTGCGATTTAACCCATTGCGTGATTGTTTACGCCGCTTGCGATAGTAATCTCGTACACCAGGTGTAGGTATTGGCACGCGAAGGCTTAATTAACAAATAACAGGAATAAGTTGTACCAGCATTAGCCAAGTTCTCCACACACTTGACTACACCTACAGGATAATAAGAAGAAGAAATCATAAGTCTTCCTCCTAAAAAGTCACAATTGCTAAGTATATTATATGTGTAGCATTGGCCTACTTCAATGTTCAGATATCAAACGTTGGATCATAACTATAACTGGATACCTTTTCACTGCTCTTCATGTTGGAAAACTTCATGGCCACAATTTCATTTTTCAAACCACAAAACAATTCGCACAAACAAACAGAGCAACAAGTCTAGTAGGATTCACAACTCGGTAACATTAAAATAATTAAAACTCAATGAGGGTATCCTAATAAGAACACCGAGAATATGAAAGGTCAAATTGTATAAATAGTAGGCCCTTAACTTAGTTAGGGTTCTCTATTTTTTCCAGATTCTTACTAAAAGTTAACAGGAAGTTACACAATTTAATTTCAATAAATCAATACTTTTAATGTTGGCACTACATTGTGAGTCCTACTATTAGTAAATAATTCAAAGAAGCTTGTTTTTTTTTTATCTCCATAGACAACATTGACATAAAAAATTAGCCTAATATGTTTTACTGAGTAGCAGAATGATGCATCTGAGAAAAATCAATAATTGTGACAAGTAGCACTTACAGTGTCATTTTCTTTTTTTATTGTCTGATAGAGCTTTTCCCTTTTGGTGATCAGGTCGTTCTGCTGTTGTATCAAGTCTAGATGGTAGATGACCAGGTCCTTAAGTTTCTTGTTATGACTTTCTGCCTTTGCCAAGCGCTCTCTAAGGCTGGTAATCTCAGCAGTGTTCAACAATTCCTTCTCCTCTGAAACTACGCAATGAGTAGATATTTCCACCTCCTTGTCTAGCTGCAACACTTGCCTGCGCTCCGAGCTTTCCGAGTGACAGGCATAGAGGTGATCAAACGGGAAACTCAGCAAGCCGTCCTTCGTATCTAATTGGTTGAGTGTCGTTAGATCCGCTGAGAAATTCACCAAATTCGATTCATTTACACTACTGCGACTGTTCATTTTTGTGGGGGACCGATAGTAAGTCGCACGACGAGCCTGCCGGCTGTCAAAATCTCTACCGACACTACACTTTTGTTCGTTTCATTACCACGAAATTGATCATCTGTTCACTGTACACGTAGGTAATGAGATATTTATTGTTCAACCCCGCTCACCATCACATCGTCAAAACAGCTACAAAATACTTATCTACTATTTTCTGACATTTCTTTCACGCACATGAAAAATGATAAAAGACGCATAATATCTTCACAATTGTTACATCCACCGAGTTAAACCGCCTCAAAGACAAAACATGTAAAAATTAATTTTATGAACTGTATCGTAATTTAATTGTAGCACATAAATAGGACGAAATTATTGTAAATCGAATAAAAATCTAAACGAAAATTCATCAATTTAGCGTCAAGTCAAGGCGTCAACCATAAACATTATTCATTACTTTTTTATAGGCAGAGGAGCTGTTTTTAAACAGTCTATCTCTGTTTTCACAAAAATTAAAAAAGGCTAAAGATAGTTTTTGGATAGCAAAAAATCTTATAAATCTGTTTTTCTGTAGTAAGTACAGTAAGTAGGTATGCATGCATGGTAAGAAAGAGAACTTCCGTTCCGTCTTGTAATCCGATTGCATTCAGAGTCCCCGAAACGATCATTTACAAATGACAATTGTTACGTGAAGGATCTGCGATTAACCTTTTCACCGCCAAAGTCTGATATATCAGACGTTTAAGTTTGGTGCCCTCGCCGCCAAAGTCTGATATATCAGACAAAACATTTTTTTTTACTTTAATATCGTTCACCAAGCGTTCGCCATACGCCACGACATTTTTTTTTTAATATTTTGATGTCGTAGCGTGTGGTGGGCGTTTTTGACGAAAACTCTTGGCGCTAAAAAGGTTAAAGAACCGTCATTCGCGCATGGCTTAGTTGTCACCTTGTTGTTCCTTGAAGGCCTATTACTATACTCTTTGCCTTGTTGTCGCCGAGCGGGAATGCGGACATTGGGCGTTTCCCTACTGGCCGGCACCGGCGACGGCGACGGCGACGGCGAGAGTGACAGAGCTATACTAGGAAGCGAGAAATCGGTAGTCGGTAGGTAGTAGAGTGACAGAGATACTTGCTTCCTAGTATAGCTCTGTCACTCTCGCCGTCGCCGTCGCCGTCGCCGTGCCGTCCAGTGGGAAAACGCCCATTCGGTCACTTCATACAGCGAAAGCCAAAACGATTTTGCCATCATTCGCGGCCTTCAACCGAAAGCTGTCAAAGAACGATCATTCGTCGCATGATTCGCCGTCATTCACGGAACAATTGTCATTTGCAAATGATCGTTTCAGAGATTCTCTTCTCTCTCGCTCTTACAAAGATGCAATTTGTTTAGGTATGTACTGTACTTATTCAATAACCTTGTTATAAAATGTGATTTGTAACTTTGTAAGCCTTAAATCATTGTTTTTTTTTTTTCAAATTATGCAATAAAGTATATTGTATTGTACTGTATTGTATTGTATTGCTGATCTCTGGCGGGAACTTTGATTATTTTTCCGCTCGAAAATTAAAAATTAAAACTTTCTTGCCCCCCACTAGGGATGTAAAGCGGTAAAATTACTTTCGTAAAATTCGGTAAAATACAATATTTTACGTAAAATATTATATTTTACGGTAAAATACGGTAAGATTGGGTAAAAAATGAATTAAAATACTACTAAGAAAAGTTCGGTTTGCAACCAATAGGTAGTAGAAAGTATCAATACTATCGTAACCTTTGAAAAACAGTAAGAACATCGATAGGGGTAAGAACAACGATAATATCGATAGCCAATAGTTTTCGATACTATTGATGACAGACCAAACTATCGATAGTATCGATATTATTGAATTCTAATAGTATCAATACTATCGATATTATTAAATAGGTACTATCGATAGTGTTGATTCATAACTATTAATACTAACGATAGTATTAGAATTTAATACTATCGATTATTAGAATTCAATAAATAAATAAATAAATCTTTATTGTAACTTAAAACATTGATAAGGAGACAAGAAGCCCTGCAGCCTGTGCTAGCTTTGGGTAAAGCTGTGTTACAGACTGCAGAATAGTATTGATAGTTTTGAATCATCGATAGTTACGCAACAGTACATCTACCAAACCTAAGTTTGTTTGTGTTTAACACGCGCGGAGTCACACCACCATCCACCATACTTATATAGCTAGCCGATAATTTTACCGTAATTTATATAAATTACCGTAAAATACCCGTATTTTACCAGCGTTTTCGGTAAAATTACGTAATTTTGCAACCCTAGTAAAGGACTTACAATATCGAAAACTGTCCTTCATAAAAGTTGAAGGGCATTTAATCCTTCATAGAATAAGACCAGATTCATATTTTTTGGACTACCCGTTCTCATGCTTTAGCTCATCAAAGTTGGACGGCCGGTATGGTCGTGTGGTAGTAGCGCTGCCTCTTGATCAACGGGTCCTGGGTTCGATTCCTAGTCGGGGCAAATATTTGTGTAAAAAGCAGATGTTTGTTCTCGGGTCATGGGCGTTTGTGTCTGTCTTTATGTGTGTTCCGAGGGACCCACGACACAAGGGAAAACCTTAGACTGGGCCTTTGAGTGTGTAGCGTTTATTTAAAAAAAAATGTTTAGGGTACCAATGAACCCATGATATTAATCACGGTAGCAAACACAACATACTTTTGTACTGCTTTTTTATGTCAACGAATTTAAAAGCAAGAAAAGATAATTTAAAAATAGTGACCGGATTTAAGAACGGTCATGGGGTTGGTTAAATTGCTGAAGTAGCAAAAAAGGAGATAGGTACAGGCACAAAGTTAAATTTTTGGGGACGCAAAATGGGAATAGATACGGGAACAAAGTTAGATTGCCAGGGAAACAAAACCGGAACAGGTTTGAAAACAAAGGTTTTTAGCATAGCAAAACAGGAATAAGTATGGGAACAAAGTTAAATTGTTGGGGAAACTAATAGGAGTAGTGATATGACACAAGGTTACACCTTGCTTCTTCAGCGATGTATTATTGTTGCCGAATCAACCCAATTATCGATTTCATTTGGCAATAAAAACTTTTATATGTAGCAATTCACTATGAAACGGCTCTATAGCATTAAAGTTTTTTTTTTCTTCAAATCATAAAAGATTAGAAAACAGTATTTGTATATTTATTACAAAGAGAGTTCCACTAATATTAACTATTAACCAGCTTTCCGCCCGGAACTTCATTACCGTGGGAATTTTTTCGTAAATTTTCCAATGTTTTTAATAATCATTCTGCTATTCCGGACGGAGACAAATACAACAAAACCATGAAAATTGGTCTAGCCGTTCTCGAGTAATAAGTGTTCGAACAAACCCGACTTTATTAAAATAATAAGATTACAAATTATTATGCCATCGGCCCAATGTTGACATGTCATCGTAGATGCATTCTAGTTAATAGGTTCATGACGAGTAGAAGAAATTGTATACTTACCTAATGAAAAAATACCAATCTGAAGCCACGCCTATTATGTAGAATAGCGAACGAGGTGTAGGTCAGAATGGCGGGTGTATTGTTTCAGAAATGATTATGTTATAAACGAGAGAAATGTACCTACAATGTACTAGTATGTACCTTTAATGAAAGTCATTGTACCTCCATGAAACGGGAGCCATAACAATAACAAAGTGAGCCGCGGTCCTTACGGTCTGAATCGCGGGTGTATGCTGAATATGAATGTATTACAATACCTATGGCTATGAAGTATTTACCAAAGGAATGTACCTTCAACGTACCTCACAAAAATATAATCTAAATCAAATTGGATAAGTAATTAATGAGGAAATCAATAAAACAAACTTTTGACGCCTACATTTTTTTCATAGCAAATCTTTAAGTAGTAACATTAGGAATCACATTTACAAAAGGCAAATTGTTGCCTTTATTTTTACAATATTTCCACATGTTTTTCCACATGTGACTGACGCTTGATTTTAAGTTTTACTAAACATTTTATAAATACCCTCAAGTTCTAATAAAAACAAAATCAGATGAAGATTCAATAGACAGACTGTAGTATTATTATTATTTTAACTATTTTCCTGCAAGAATGATAATTCTTGCAGGAAAAGGAACAAATAAGCATCTTTGTATATTTAATGCAAGGAAAAACATGTGGAAATATTGTAAAAATAAAGGCAACAATTTGCCTTTTGTAAATGTGATTCCTAATGTTACTACTTAAAGATTTGCTATGAAAAAAATGTAGGCGTCAAAAGTTTGTTTTATTGATTTCCTCATTAATTACTTATCCAATTTGATTTAGATTATATTTTTGTGAGGTACGTTGAAGGTACATTCCTTTGGTAAATACTTCATAGCCATAGGTATTGTAATACATTCATATTCAGCATACACCCGCGATTCAGACCGTAAGGACCGCGGCTCACTTTGTTATTGTTATGGCTCCCGTTTCATGGAGGTACAATGACTTTCATTAAAGGTACATACTAGTACATTGTAGGTACATTTCTCTCGTTTATAACATAATCATTTCTGAAACAATACACCCGCCATTCTGACCTACACCGAATATGAAGTCGATAACTTATGAATCTTATGATCAATCTTTTAATCGTTAACTACAATATGTGGTGTCTATATCGTCAGCGTACTCGTAAATACAAACGTCAAACTATGGTAGTCTGTGTTGCATCGAGTTCCGAATGACTATAAACCGCCCGAACTCAAATGCACTAAGTAGATACAAACACTCAGTAGTGCATCTACAATTGATAGTGATAAGTTGATACAAAACCAGATGCAACACAGACAAGACTATTGTGAATGGCATTTTTAAGACACTCGGAATATCTCCAGCCTACAGTCTACGCGGAGTGAAAGAAAAGTGGAATGCACCTTTCCAACTCTTCTCAAGCATACTGTAGAAGCCAGTAATTGGAACGCAAGGGCCAACTTATCACCATTATACTCTTCTTACATCTATTAACTCTCAGAATGTACAGAAGGCCATACATCAGGTTACCACACCCATGCTTCTGTGCTGTTACGCTAAGAGTGATTTGCAACGAAAATGGAGTAACCTGATTGATGTGCTGGCCTCTGTACATACGTATGACAAACACGGCGTCAAGTGGTTCTATAAGTAGATTAATTACAACAACATACTCTGCATCAGGGCCTGTAGGGGCGGGCTAATAGAGGTTTGAGCGTAAGGATATAGACGGATTCGATTGCCTGACAGAAATCGCTATTTATCAATAAGCCAATAACTAAGTTATCCACTAAATTTAACTAGTTTCTACTGGTTTCCAATAGATTCCATTGTGGGCTCCACTAGGTTCCCTGGGCTTATTTGTATCTGATACTTGGCAAGAAATAAGTATTTGTATTTAGTGTTTCAACCTCTAGTATGATATACTGATCCTCTGTATTATCAATAACGGGCTACAAAGGCTGCAGTGCATCTGGGTTCAGATGCTATTGCCTGTACAAAAGGCCTTCTTTAACAAGATATACTTAACTTAGCACTGATTCACTACCTTAAGAATAAATAATAACTTATTTATTCTTATGTCACTACATCTTGCTCTACAGAACACCTCCGGTCTATGTTGAATGTGCTTTTGTAATAATGCATACCGTAATATCCAACACAAATAATATAAGTAGATAGATACAAACTACCTAGGTAGTACTTACCATTTTATTCAATTTTTAAATAAAATGATTTACTCAAACTTATTTACCTACTAACATGTCCGCGGTAGGTACACCCGTAGAAATTCTGCTACATACATCAAATTACTAAAACCAGTAGACCAAGATCCCAGGGCCACCAGACCTTACTTATTTTCTCATTAACCAGAAGTGTGGGAAAGAGTAGTGCTAATATGTGCTATTAACATGAATACCTGCTAGCCTGGGCCGACGGCCAATTTTCAGCTACCAGGTTCTGAAGGTACTTCCAAAAATTACTCACTTTTCTTTGAGTCTGGGTGCTATGAAGAGTTTTGTTATAGTTCCCTGAACATCATATAAAAAATCACGGCTCAGATTGAAGGTACCATCGCATAATTTGCTTGCGAGCTGTTATTAGGTAAGCGTCTGGCAGAAAATACAGCCGACGACGCGACGGAGAGTGTCTGGCGGTGTTGATCATTAATTTTTATATTTAATTAATTATATTCTATAAGACATCAGCACCCAGACTTCAAGACAAGTGAGTAATTTTTGGAAGTGGGTACCTTCAGAACCTGGTAGCTGAATGGCCGTCGGCCCAAGCTAGCAGGTAAGTATTCATAATGTAAATAGTACATATTAGCACTACTCTTTCCCACACTTTTGGTTACTGAGAAAATAAGTAAGGTCTGGAGGCCCTGGGATCTCAGATTACAGTGTCGATTCGCGTAATATCTGGGTTTGTACACTCAAGAGCACGTTTGGACTTTGGACCGGCCCTGCATTTTTAGGTCAGCTTAAACTGATAGTGTAAAGCGTGACCTGCTCTTGACTGTACACATATGAACCCAGATGTGCTACAGAGCACCCTGTCTATGTACAAATGTGCTCACCGTTGGCGTCCCTCATGCGACAGTTTTTACAGGCACATAAAGTTGACACGTTTATTGAAAGACACCCAGTAAGTCCTTACTTATAGTGATGATGGAGAGCATCCGGGATCTCAGGATTTAAGGTATCTTCGTCTTGAGCATGGTTGAATTGAATCCCTATCCCTATCGACTAGGGTGCTTGTCTTCCCTTCCCTTAGTAAAGAACAAACTATCTACTATTGTTAATTTCCCTGTTTTCTTTCCACATCACGAAGTGCAAGTTTTAGTACCCCGCGTCATATTACAATACAATACCTGTATACTAAGTCGTCTTCTACAGTAATAAAATAAAGAGTTCTTTACCAGCATTACTGAAAACGTGGAAAACAACTTTTGGCCGATTGCCAATCAGCACACAAGTATAGTTGATGTATCCATGAGAATCAACTCTATGAATACACTTCTTTGCTTGTGTGATCCAGTAGATGTTCGGGTTTTGCGTCTATCGCACGTAAAACTAAGCCTTGACTATTTCCAGTAATTGTTTTCTAAAATTTTGTCAAACTGGCTCACCAATTTTGGATACCGTCTGGATATCATCCACCCACAGGTGAGAAAGTATATTTTGTAATATGTACTCGTATTCTTATGGACACAATAAAAAGTATAGGATGTTATCATCATAAATGAAAATGGCAGTTTTAAATCGTTTTTTAAAGTTCCATTTCTTTATTTTTTAGATACTTACCTACTTACAAAAAAAATATCACTAGACATACAATTTTAAAAAACAAATTTCTGTGATAAGGTGCTGTTAAAATTACTTGTCTTAACTCAACTTTTATAAGTACATTCTCACAACTAAGCAAACATAATTTAATTAGGAAAACACAACAGTGGGGATGAAACTCCGCCCATACCCGAGGAGGAACTTGAACAACAAAAAATCGAATATGAGCGCCAAATGCAACAGGTAAATTAATTATAATAACTAAATTAATCATACTTAACAATCGTTCTACTATTACTACTTTTTGTAAACGTGAATGTCAGTGATAGTGAATAGAATGTGTATGTGTATGATACTCTCACTTGAATGCTAACTGCCTGAAAAGCAGACGTTGGAAGATTTTTGAACCTTGAAGATGCTTGATATCATGTGTAAGCCGTGACCGCGGTAAAATTAAAGTTTCCTCTTGCTTACATAGGTAGATACGCAGTGCGCTGCACAAAAAAAAAACCGACCTCTGAAACCCTTTGTTCGAAAAATATGGAAGAATGGGTTTAGCACGAAGAATGGGGTAGTTGGCTAGGCAAAAAATCTATAAACGAGAACGAGACACTAAGGCGCCGCGCCGAAAAACTACCGAATCTATGGCGCTGCGGCCAGAAGTTTACAAACTGCCGGATCTACATTTGGTCTGGCTTTTTGATCGCGCAAATTTTTATTTATTTATAAGATTTCGAAATCATGCAGTGTTCTTTGTCAAGCATCTAATAGGAACATACATATATTTATTATACATTCAAAACTCAAAACACGACCAAACATTTGGTCGTTGGAACGAACGTTTGTCGTATTATATGTACCTAGCTAGACTAGAATAGAAAAACTTTATTAAGGTAAAACAGAGTTTTCTGTACTTTGTCTACATACACGCGTATACACGTTCCAGAACAGCAATAATGTTTCTAATAAGTTTTAAAAATGTTATTGACTAACGAGACGATGATGGTTAGTTGGGATACTGGTACAATTTTAATTTTATTAAAAGCAGCGATGGCTGCAAAAATAATTAATTGTTTAAAAATAAAACAATAATCGCGCAACGTGAAAACTGTTTTTATTTTACTAGGTATACTTACTTGGGTACGAGTTCAGATTACGATAGGTATGCTTTGAGTTACACGGTCCCCTCTAGCTTGTTACGGCGAAGTAGGGCTATTTTAAATAATTGTTAAAATACTACTTTAAAAACAAGATTTTATAAAAAAAAAAAACTTTTTTTTGTATTTGTCTATCAGTAATGATGGGGGTTGCAATATAAAATAGGTACTAGCTCACCCGGCAGACGTTGTCCTGTTTTATTTTCCTAATGTTCCGCTCAACTTTCTTAATTTTTAGGGTTCCGTACCTCGATAGGAAAAAATGAAACCCTTATAGGATCACTTTGTTGTCCGTCCGTCCTTCCGTCTGTCTGTCTGTCAAGACCATTTTTCTCAGGAACGCGTGGAGGTATCAAGCTGGAATTTATATTAAATAGTCAGGTCTACTCTCCCTTGTAGCTGTGAAAAAATCAAACTTCTAAACCAACGCAATCAAAAGATACAGCCGTTTATGCCGCAAATTTTCGACACTCGCTAGGGAATCAAAACGTACAGGGTACTTCTCGTGAATATTTATAATTATTTCAAACTTACTACCCCTTTCCTCATGAACGCGTAGAGGTATTAAATTGAACATTTTATTTATATACTTACACTTTAAACTATACATATATGCACCGTTAAATTGTTGAGGGAAATTCAGTTGCAAGATTTGATCCTACAAACATGTACACACCTACTACATTACAAGTTAATAAAAAGCTTTTTAAAGGGCTTAACACAAAGAAAATTAAACTACGCACATCAACGCGGTCTAGGGATATTGCACGATTTTTCATACAAAAGAGGTATGTTTGAGAAGCTATAATAGCATACTCGAGATACATGGAGGGCTATAATTTTCAGACGAGCAAGTGCTTAACCTGAATTTTCAATTCTAATCAATAAATTTTGTTTCACTTGAAATTTGTGAAAACGTGACGGAAACGAAAACGAAAATGCACTTTTTGCCTGCTTTTTGTATGAAAGTATTACGCAATTTTTTTTTCATTTTCGTCACGTTTTCACAAATTTCAAGTAAAACAAAATTTATTGATTAGAATTTAAAATTCAGGTTTAGCACTGGATCGTCTTAAAAGTATAGCGCTCCATCTATCTCGAGTATGCTTTTGTAGCTTCTCAAACAGACCTCCTTTGTATGAAAAATCGTGCAATATCCCTAGACCGCGTTGATGTGTATACTTACAAAAATAAATGTAAAACTAAAGGTGACTTTTTTTTACATCGTGTCACTTTATAAATTTTAATGAATACTTTTTCCTCAATCACTTAGGACAAGAAAGCGGAGGCTCGGGAAGCAGAGGAGGTTCGGAAGCTGGATATAGAACTTCTACATCAACGTGCTATTGAAGCTGAAGAAGAGCAGAAACGAGAGGTTACAAAGTTATAATACATCTAAACAATTCTTGAAATAAAAAAAAATCTAACTAACAACTTGTGTTGGGACACCTTATAGATAGCAGAAGCAGTGGAGGATTTTCGTGGTATGAACACATCATGGTCTCATCACCGACTGTGTGATCTGCAGCGACATGCTCGCTGGCATCACAGCAGACCTTCTATACCCGACACCACCAAACCTTACAAGGTAAACAAGTGATAATGATGATAATGTATCCAACCGATATCGGCCATGGATCCCAACAGACAGAGTATTTTCAAGGTGATTGGCCTTTTTATAATTGGAACGGTACGGCACGGCATGACAGAATTTGTATTACCATTGCCCCCTATGTTCCTAGCTTCTAGTATCACTAGTACGTAGGAGGTAATGGTAATACAATTTTGCCGTGCCGTTTTCGAATTATAAAAAGGCCTAACTTAATAAGAAATTGAGTATAATACTTATAGTTTTGAGTTCCGGCTATCAATTGGTAGTAATGATCGATTGGAGCAAATGTTGATATTTGTTCCCGAGATTGGAATTTGTGTTCTTAAATTGTGGGCATCTATTATACTAAACAAAGGAGTCTCAGTGGCGGTTGAATGACAATAGTGACTACTTCACCCGTTCAGGTGGCTAAATTCAAAATTATCGAAACCTTATACACTTCATGACCACAACCTTAAGAGGATCGTCTCAGTGCTCAGAGGATCGTCTCGTCTCAGAGGATCTTCAATGGATTCCATCCCCTAAACGTCAACGGGTCCCTGGGAAATTTTGGTATAGTATCAGGAACACCAAAAACTAGGTCCGTACGTTTTGATTTTTGTAATATTTTAAGTAGACAAAAAGATATTTGAGACTAAAAGTCAGCATTTTTCGGCAAAAAAATTCTCAACATTTAAGAGGTGACTGTTGAAAAAAAAGAACAATTTTGGAAAAAATAAAACGCATGAACCTCGTTTATATGCTTACAAATCCATAGAGTACGATTTTATTACGTTTTTAGGGTAGGAATTCATTGACCCCTAAACTCATCATTTTGGAAATAAAACTCGGCATTTCGCCGGAAAGCTACAATTGTCCCTTTCGCACAAGTCTGAGCGGTGGTCGACATCGAGACAGCATGAAAAACAACGCTAGTCCAAACTGAGACGCTCCTCTGAAGTTGCCAACTACATAACAACATAATATTCAGTTAGCAATGACGCCCCCAGTCAAGGTAGCTGTCTACAAATGTCTGAGGTTTAAATAGTTCTAAATTTCGCCACCGGAACGGATGATGTAGTCACAATTGTCATTCCACAGCCACTGAGACGCCATGGTTAGTGGAATAGACGCCTTGTTGTTTTGTATTAATTTGGATATTGTTAAATGTAGAGTGTGCTGAAGAAAGCCGCAAGCGCTCAGCTGACGAAGCCTTACTCCAGTCAGAGCATAGGAGATGGAGATGGCATTTTCATCAACTTGTCAAGGCTTGGATCCTGTCGAGGTAAATTAGTATCTTTTTAAGATCTTGCGCCTTTGATAAAGTAGTCTCGTAAAGGTCTTTCATCGTGATAGAATCTGGGCAATTGGGACAAGATAATTCCCTAATTTGAAAGGCGGCACAAAAACTTTCTTTTGATTTGCTTTCGGTTTACGGACCATTCGGTTAAGTGCCTTTCGACTATTTATGTATTCTGTGCTTTCATGTTGACAACATAACTCTAAAATAAAATAAATATATATATCACCCCCGACGTTCAATAGCTTATAACTCTGAAACAGCTGAACCGATTTTGATCAAATATAGCTAAGAACCATCTCGATCAGATCAGCTTTCAAACAAAGCATCGAAATCGGTCTATTCGTTTAGGAGCTACCGTGCCACAGACAGACACACAGATATACAGATACACAAGTCAAACTTATAACACCCCTCTATCGTATCGGACGATAAAAAGAATGGTTTTGCGCCTGACCACAACTTAGTTCAAAGGCAAAGATGTGGTCAAGGATGTAGCAAGATCTCCCAGAAGCTTCTAAGTGCTTAAAATTTATTTTAATTTTCTTTTAGCACATTTATTTCTATGATGGGTTTATTTATTTTTAGTAACTATCTTTCCGCCCTGGACTTTGTTCCCGTGGGAATTTGGGAAAATTATGTAGCCATGTGTTAATCCAGGGCTACATACCTCCATTCTAAATTTCATCAAAATTGGTCCAGCCGTTTGAGCGTGAAAGAGTAACAAATCCATACATCCATACAAACTTTCGCGTTTATAATATTAGTAAGCAAGTAAGCATAAGGATTGCAGAGCTGATTTGTGTACTGCGAATGCTTTTGTTTGCAGATGAGTCTGTGGACAGTGACATGTGTGAAGCCCCGTGCGGCGCCGGCGTGACTCAGGGCCGTGGGTGGCGCGCCTCCGCCAGCGATGTCAGTCCTCAGGGTCAGAGCCTGGTACGGGCTCCATCCTGTCCAGGGTAAGTTGTCAAAACCTCGCAGTCCTGACTCACCATTATATTACTCATTTAATGGCTTCATTAATACGCAAAACCGGTAACACTTCCTCGGAGCCACTGAATTCAGGTACCTGTACCCTGACCAAGTCATGATTTGTCAAAATTTGTTGTCTTCAAACTGAGAATTTTTGGTAAGTTTTCCAAGAACTTGTTTTACGTCATTTTGTTATTAAAGTCTATGCCACTAATGGCTACCTAATTAATTGCTTTTTTACGTCCATGTTGATTGCATGTTGTTTATACCCATGAATGTTAAAAAGTTTTAGATACTTAACTGCTTGTATTTATAAATTGTGCTAGAATTGTCAAGTAGAAGAAGGAGCTAAGAGTTTGAAATTTTGTATGAGCGTTCGTGATTTCCTCGAAAATGGAGGGAATCGATGGAAAAGAAATACGTGTAGTACAATTTGTTTGTCAATCTGCCAAATAAAACACGTAGTCAAGTGGTGCTTGAAGTTTTATATGACTCGGGTTCGAATCTCAGGCGGTAAACTTTTTCGGATTTTATGATCGTTTTTAGGGTTCCATATTCAAAGGGAAAAAACGGGACCCTATTACAAAGGCTCCGCTGTCCGTCCGTCTGTCACCAGGCCGTGATAGTTAGACAGTTGAAATTTTCGCAGAGATGTATTTCTATTGGCCCTATAACAACAAATACTAAAAACCAGAATAAAACAAATATTTACAAATATTTAAGGGGGAAAATATATAAAGTCTGTCCGAGGCTGTATCTCATGAACCGTTATAGTTAGAAAGTTGAAATTTACACAGATGATGTATTTTGGTTGCTGCTATAACAACAAATATTAAAAAGTAGAATAAATGAAATATTTAAGGGGGCTCCCATACAACAAACGTGATTTTTCTGCCGCTTTCATAGAGATAATGGTTTTTATAGAGTCCGACTCGCACTTGGCCGGTTTTATAGGTAATGGTACGGAACCCTTCGTGCGCAAGTCCAACTCGCACTTGGCCGGTTTTATTTTTGTTTCACGTTTACGAAGTCGCGGGTAGAAAGTCACAAATGAAGAATAGGGGAAAATACCCTATCTATCTACAGCTAACGCCCAACTCCAGCCGGCTCACTTAATTGTTTATTTGTAAAGCTTTTGCGTACCTAATTTTAAACACAACAATGTAATGGAAACTTATCTCTATTTCTCTATTTAAGCCAAATAGTTTAACAGAAATTTGATGAGAATTATGCGTCCGTATAGTTCAAAGAAATTTGTTAAATTTCGTGAGTATTTGTAAAATTTTCTTGACTGCATGAATTAAGTGTTTTCTGATTATTGATTATTGTAAAGATGAAGATTTATACATATTTAGAATGTAGAATAAGTTTCTAGCCATATGATCTACATTTAAAAAAATAAAATAAATACTGTAAATTTGATAGTCTGTATTTAGTACAAAATACGTGCAATACGTATTTTGTACTAAATACAGACTATGTCCTATTTCCCTATTTCCAGCTCTGACATTTGTACTTGTTTTGTTGCATATTTTTTGTTAAACAGATATGTACTTTTGAAAATATCGCTATGGGTGCCGTTTAATAGGTTTTTGGGTGGGGGGGGTGCCGGTATAGACATCCATTTCGAAATCCAAGATGGTGGATATGTATTTTTTTTTAAATTATCGACATAGGTGTCGTTCGATAGGTTTTTGGGGTGCTTATTTCGGAAACGACATACATTTTGAGATTAAAGATAGCGGATATGATTTTTTTTAATATCATCTTGGGTAGATATCGTTTAAAATTATTTTGGAGTTACTTATTACACAAATGATATTAATTTAATAATTCAAGATGGCGGACACTAAAGTTACTTGAAAACCCATTAAACGACATTCATGTCAATATTTTAAAAAAGGTAAATCCGCCATCTTGGATTTCAAAATAGATATAATTTTCGAAATCAGCAGCCCCAAAAACCTATTAAATGACATTGGTGTTGATAACTTCAAAACTGATAAAACCTATTTTTTATTCCAACATAAATGTTTTGCATGGTGGCTGGAGATAGGGCAGGAAGTGGCGGGGATCTGAAGCCTCTTGTTTTCTGTTAATTTCACCGAAATAACGAGTTCAACGTTAGTTTTTCATTGAATATAGCCTACAATTGGGAGAAATGGGCTTAACCAGTCGGAGATTGGGTATCTTCCCCTATGTAATTATTCTATGAACAAATCCGACAGTGATCGTACCCATAAAAGTTAAAAAATTAAATGGCAATAATTCTATATTGTCCTTGAATGCTTCAAGACTATTCTCAAGGGCTCCAGCGCTGAGTTGGCTCTATGACTAAAAATAGGTCAAATCGGTACATATGCACCCGAAGTAAGGCGCGCATGTGCTAGCGGATGTCGGGGTAAAGTGATGACCGCGCAACCTGCGCAGCGGCTACCCGCGCCCCGCGCCCCGCGCCCCGCGCCCTGCACCGCCATCCGCTCCTTGTTGCCACCCTACACCCACCACCCGCCACACGCCGCAGTACAGTCCAACAACTTCGCAGTTTACTCTTCGACGTCGCAGCGGCCCGCATCTTATGTTCAGTACGTAGATTCCTGCACTTACCTGGTGAGTGCGTCTCGGTAGTCCACATCATGTGTCTTTACCTTTGCGTTTCTACTACACATCTGTTTGACGTATTTCTTGATTTAACGTGTCTAGTCCTGTGTATTTAGATGTTATTTCCTGTGAAGAAATCCCGACTTGATGTTTTTCTTAGCGGACTAGATGTTAGCGTTAGGGCATGCATGCTTCTCTATGTTTACCTACTGTCCTTGAGTGTTACCTAACTGAACCCGCTGTATCCTTTTCCTAGGGGGTCGTCACGCGGGCCGGCGCGTGGAGACAAATGAACTTTCGTTGTAAGATGTTTAGGAGATAAGATGCTGTTAATAAGTGTAGGAGCGGAATGAGGCGGCACGAGATGCAATGCAAGACGGCTGAGGGCAGCGGCGGCAAGGAGGGCTCGCAGATGTCTCGCAGCGAGTCCACCATCAGCCGCTGCACGCCGCATACGCCGGTCGGGCCCCCTGACAGCGCCAGCGTCGACTCCAACCCCATGCCCACAATATATCGGTAACTGGACCCATCACAACTGCCATCAGGGAGAAGACGTATTGCCCAACACAATGCTATACACAAACATCCCACCATCATTTAATCTTATTTCATGAAAAACATGCCTTAATACTAGTAAGAGTGCTAAGCTCTCGGTACTTCGGCTAGCGGTGCATAGGATATTTATGTCTTCTCCCAAGGGCAAGTAAAGCTGAGAGCGCACTTCGCCACATCGCGCACCACGACCGTCGTCGCATGCGAGTAGGTACGACGAGAGCCGTATCTGTAGCCAATTGTTGATTACTCACGCGACAAAGTCATACCATTCAAGTGATATGACTTTTGATATTTATTGTATCTCACCCTTGGAGTATCGAGAAATTGGGCGCACTTTGAACCCGCTTTTCGCCGGTTGCTTGGCTTGCCATGCAGTCTCGTCGATGGATAACTCCGAACACGCAGCGTACGGTAATGTCCTGTAACTGAACTGTCCCTTTCTCACTTATTTTTTTTTTGTGCCTTCTGTCCTTGCTGTCAATTCTGCAAGCTTTTTGTTCTAATTTAACTGAGCACTGATATAATAGGCTTCACAATGTAATGCTACTGAAAAAATATTTGATGTAGAAAGTTATTAATCATCATTGATACCCAATTAACTCTTAAAGATGAAAAAAAACATACATAGACCGTGTCAATCTCTAGCTACATAGTTACGAATTGTTTCTGAAATACTTGACGTAGAGTAGAAAAAGAATACACCACCTATCTACATAGTTGAAAGTGAGCGCAACCAGTACTTTGGCTAGGAAATAATTTATTCTACACCTACTTGGAAAGTACTTACATCGGTATTGTCTTAGAAATATGCGGACGGAAAAGTTCCATGAAGTTGCTTGCTGACCAGGGTAGGAAAGATACACCTACTTACTTACAAAAACCCTTTAATTACCTGCTGGTTTACTTTTAAAACATTTCAGGAAAGAAAACGAAAATGCCAAAATTCCAAAAGTTTCCATTTTCCTCGTAGGTTTAGTATAAAGTACTGTGTATAAATCGACGAAACAGCCCCCTTGTCAGTTAATCGGTCACTTTTCCTTTTGTTGAACTATGTAGGTACTGTTCAAACAACAAAAACTCTAGGGGGATCTAATAAAAATAATCTACAAGGTAATAAATTCAATTGAAGGTCCTCACTCACTAACAAATCAACGCCCAGATCATACCCTTGGACCTAGAAAGCTGAAAAAGGTACCTTTTATAAAGTAGGCAAGGCATAAGGAAAGATTTTACTAAATTCACAAGGGAATGAAGTCCCGGGTATCCTCTACTAAAATATAGAGGAAGGCCTTACGTTACTCACAGTCATGCATAGATATTAGTTTTCGTGATCATCCCTAGTTTACATCAATACATAATTGACGTAGTAAAACGGCAATTTTCACTAGACTTTAAATTTTTTTTCCCAACTAGTCATAGTCATTCTTGCTTTGCATTAACTGTAGTAAAAGATACTTTTAATTACCTAGCACAAAATACCTAATCTAGTTAGTTTTAAAGGTAGTTATCTTGTTATTTACATACCCACACAAAGAAACTAGCAAATAAATTTTTATAAAGTTAGTTAATACCATTATTATTATAAGGAATGTACAGTTACGAACCTGCAACATGCACCTTTTTGAAAACATATGTTTGCCTTGAAATAAGTAGTCATAATGTTGAATGGTCGTTTATCTTTGTTGTGCAGATGTCGTGCCCCAATCGCGTCCCTCGATTGTATGGACGATTTTAGCGCCAATTCGCAGCAAATGCTAGATCAAGGTAAGCTAATCAACCAATAAACATTTCATCCAAAGATATCTCTTTTGGCATATCTCTACATATCTCTACATATTTCTTTGGCGTAAAATTGAAAGTCTCAAGTTTCTTCGAACAAAGTGTATCCTAAATTACATTGGTATTAATACTGATAGAGAAAAACCTACATCCTAAATGTAGGGCGGGAGAACGTCGGTCATCCTATCGTAACGTAACCTAGGCCTAGTTATAAACTGACCGTGTCACTCAGTGGTTTAGAAAACAGGTTATTGATTTTGGCTCATTCAGCTGCATCGTATGTTTGGTGAGCTTGCACCTTTGCAAAATATATAAAAAATACACTAAATTAAATAGTAAAATTTCAAAGTCTCGCAATCTAACAAATTATCTGGTTTTTATTTACATCGACTCTTAATATGAACAAAGTTATTATAGGTATTAACAAAGCTAATATAAGTATTACAATTTTTTTTCTATTAATGTACTTTCAAACTATTTTTACACAATTTCATCTCAAAGTACAACGAGCATTGAAGGTAAAAAACTTATTTTGCTCACAAAACAAACGAACCAGATATAAAATGCCAAATTAAGTAATTTGATTTTATATACAACTGTTTTGTTAGCATCATTGTCGTCTAGGTAGCTAAAAATTTAAAATGTTCAAGGCAGTTTTGTTATAGAATATAGGGCTTCTAAAATAAAACACAAATAGGCTACTATATTTTTAAAAAATTACCGTTCAATTCAATGAAAAAAGAAAGTTCGTAAATTCCACTGATTGTTTGACCGGTCACCACATCACCATCACCCAAGTAGAAACTGCAGAGATGTTTAAATTGTTCAACATCATAAAGCTTAAAATATTATTTCGGTATTAAATATATGGTTATAAATACGATGAATGAATAAGTAATTTTAATCAGTCAGAGATACGCATAAAGCAGATAGTTACATAGTAAGGAAAATACAATAAAGAAACTTAATTTAGCAACATTATTCGAATTGGTGTGGTTTTTTAAATTGATTATTAAAAAATTACAGGGGCCGAATTAAGTTGTTCTGCATCACTTTTAACAAACATAATTTTCCACGTTAAAAACGTATGAGTCACCGACAATCCCAACAATAGTTCGCACAAAATAGAAACTCGTGTCAAAATAGGAATACATTTATAAAGTTCCAATAGGTTCAGGATTGTGTAGGAGTAAGTCCTCTGAAGAAGTCTTCTAACTACAATCTATCTGCCTACTGAATCAAGCCATGAGCCAAAAATTTAAATTGAAAATAGGATAATAATAATCGAGACTTCATTAAATTACATTTAGGGGAGCTACCACTACATAATCCTACGACTTTTGAAACTACATGATTTATTTCCTCAGTTTTCCTATTTTTCGCGGATTACAATGCCTATTAGCAGATAACTACAAACGAAAATGTAATTCGTTTATTTAGATGATGTTTTGGTTTGTAAGTATTTTTTTGCCTTCGTTTATTTTTTTAAAGCGCTGAATCGTTTGTGATAAAATTAAAATGGGACCACTTCAGTAACTCTTTCGAATACAAAAAGAATTTTGAAAATCAGCCAACAGTTGGCCAAAATCGGCCAACAGTAACAAACATACAAAAAAAACATACAATCGAATTGAGAACTTCCTCCTTTTTTGGAGTCGTTTAAAAATACATAAGACTCGTAAAAATGTAAGCACAAATAAAATTTGCTCTTTAATACAGCCGGTGAGGTGACAATTTCAAGACACATGTCAACGTATATGGGAAATCACACCAACATGCCTTCGGTGGTGACTCCTGGTCTTCGATACAAGAATCTTGGCAAGTCTGGTCTCAGGGTTCCGAACATTGGCCTTGGTGTGTGGACCATGCTCAATGAGGACTGCGCAGAAGATATCGTGATGACTGCTCTCGAAAATGGAATAAATCTCTTTGACTTGTCTGAGGCACACTGTGGTTAGTCTTTCTTCCTTGCTCTTTTCCAATCACTTCATTTCATACTTCATCGTTTAAGAACTCTATTACTACATTTAATATTGCAAAACCGAATTTATTAGCATTTTAAATTGACTAACACGATGTTTATTGAACTATAAACTGTTCTTTCTACTTGCCTTTTTGTCTATCCCTGAAAATTATAAATAAGGGTGTTAATCGACTAACATTTTAACATGAATTAAATATTTAGGCGCTAAAACAAAAATGTTATTGGACACAGCCAAAGGTGAAGCAGAACTTGGAAGAATATTAAAGAAAAGGAACGTGAGGCGAACGAGTATCATTATCACAACCAAAATATATTGGAGTACCAAGTGAGTTTAGAATCATAACTAACACATCATGACCATTTACAGGGCACGTCTATTAACATTTGTTTCAAAATAGCCACGTAGATTTAGCCTTTAGAATACAAATAGGTATTCACTTTTAAGATTTGCATTAGTAGTCCCTCTTCTCATTTCCAATCTCAATAATATATGAATGAATGCAATAGTATGAGTATCTAGTCACGTTAAAAATTATCAATTAAACTTTTTATTAAAACATTTTAAGTAACATAGCATTAGAAAGAATGGTGAATATTTATTAAATTTCCAGTTAATATTACATTTTTGACTTTCAGCCTAGTTGTCCTAATTAAATCTCATTTTTGATGTGGCTCAAGGATACCTTAAACTTGTTATGGTGTTGACAAGGTTAAATTGAAACAGCTTCTCGCTATTGATATGCTATATCAATGTAACCCCTATGTCGCTTCTGTATTTGCGCTACTAGTTGATTATTCCTAATTCTGTAACCTCCATTTATCAGGTTTGCTAATGCTAATAACAGGTCAGATGAGAGAGGTCTTTCTCGAAAACACATAGTGGAGAGTGTGAAGGCATCCCTCGGCCGCCTGCAAGTGGAGTATATTGACGTAGTGCTCTTGCATAAAGTGGACCCTGTCTGCCCCATGGAAGGTAAGTGCTCCTTAAAGGGTGCGTGGAAATGGAACCGTGTCGTGGCATACAAGGGACAACATAAGGATGATGGGCATTCCATACTAATGTGCCCCTCATCCTTTGTCAAGTTTGTTTTAACCATAACTTGATACGTGATTACCTCCTAATATTGCATTGCTATCTTATCATAAAATAAACACAAAAAGAAAGTAATGTAAAGTTGAAACCGAGAGTCGGGCGCGAGTGGCACCCTGAAAAGATTTGATTATTTCGACAATTTATGTAAACTATAAATTATGTAATTGTGACGTTAATAAAATACTTACGGTAACGTTGTCTAAAAAATTCTACGTCGTCGGTTCTTTTTCCGCTCACTATGAAGGTAGGTTTATTTATATAAAACTTATTGCTGTTTGTTGGTAAGCGCATCACGAACGGCGGATCCGTTTAGCAAATTTTTAGTACGTACGTAAAAGTAATATTTTTATCAAAAGAAAGAAAGGTGAAACAGGAAATGAAACTTTGTATGGAAAACGGGAACCATATTATACTCGTATAGTACAATTTGACAGCGCAATGTCTGTCGGCAGGTCCCCCAAGATGGAAGATTAAGACCATAGCTAGAAAAGCGCGCTTAATATTGAAAAATATAATTTCAAAAGATTGAAGAAAATCAACATAACGGCTACATAAGATAAGATAAGATAAGAAGAAAATCTAGCTCAAAAAATTACTTATATACCAAAGACTGAAATGTGTGTGATCATTATAATTATTTTTTTAACCGTCGTTGTTTACGGCGCGTGCGATACAAATCTTGCACACAAAAGGATTAAAATTCACTTAAATAATTTATCTAATCCCGAAATAGGTACTTTATATTACTCATTTCATTAACTTCGTTAAATAGATACTTACATAGGTCGATCCTTTTGACTCTTATCAATAAAAATACAGTATATATTTTTAACCCCCCGAAAAATAAAAAGGAGTGTTATAATAGTGTCATTAGGTTGACGAGTGTATATTATATGTGTGTCTATATGTGTGTCTGTTTGTGGCTTAACCATCGTAACTCCTAAACGGACCTACTTTGATGTTTTTTTAGTTTGAAAGCCGTCGTTTTCAAAATGGTCCTTAGCAGTACTTAATTAAAATTAATTCAGCGTTTAAAAGTTGTAAGTGATGAATGTGTGAAATTATGAATGTCCATATTTACAATTTTTAATTTAATTCTAACGTTCTAATAGGATTTTTTTAAATTTTCCTTCTTAATTTTAGCCATTTTGATTTCCTAGCAGGTGATTAAAAATAGTTAAATAATAAAAAACATATTTCCACAGAGTTAGTGCGCGCCATGCACTTTGTCATAAATCAAGGTTGGGTCATGTACTGGGGAACCGCTCGCTGGTCACCAACAGAAGTGAGTTAAGTATATGGATTTGTGTCATGCATGGCTAATACGAAGACGTAGAAATAAAGTTTTTTTATTATTTATTAATCCTTGCTGAAACCTTGAAAATTACAAATCTTAACTGATGTTAACTGTAGTGCTTTAGATGCTTCACCAGACGTTAAGCAATACACGGTGTCGGTGAGAAAATTGTTTGTGCAGATTTGATAATATCGATTAGTGGTGAAACATTTATATACAGTTTTCATGGCAAAATGATATAAATTCTGAATTTTGTCAGATAATGGACGCATACACAAACTGCAGGCAGTTCAACTGCATCACTCCGATAGTGGAGCAGACAGAGTACCACATGTTCTGCAGGGAGAAACCTGAGCTCTACATGCCAGAGCTCTACCACAAGATTGGCGTTGGTAAATATCACTCTTACATTATCTTACATTTACTTACAATATTTTTTATCACTCTTGCTTTCTGTCCGGGACTTCGTTCCCGTGAATATTCGGGAAAATGATGTACCTAAAGTCCATCCATAAATAAAAGTCTTAAAATGTAAACAAATATGGCGGAATGTGTAACCATAGACTACTATAGTGATGTGGTGTATGTCGAATAATGTCGATGTCGGCAAAATTACTAAGTGCATTTCTGCTATTGCTATTTAAGGCAATAGAATAGGTGAAGAAGTAAAGAAGAACACAGATGAAGTAAAATACATTTTTACCATTGCCCCTCAAAAAAGGGTCCGTTATTCTTCAAAAATAGTGAATAAAACGCTGTTTATTTCACTGAGTGAATAAAACGCTGTTTATTTCACTGAGTGAATAAAACATTTTGAATTTGGAACATGCGCGAATATACTGATTTTAGTAAGAAAACAAAAGAAAATGTGCAAGGAGGTTGCATACTCTCGCTATAAAAACTTACTAAAACTTGGCTGTATGTAATAAATGGCTGTATGGAATATGTCTCGGTTAAAAATTTTAAATTTAGAATAAGGAATTCAGCCAATTTTCTGTGCAATTTTCATGCAATTAAAAGTTTCTGATAAAAGTTTTTGTCTCAAAATCATAAAAAGAGTTCGACGTCCAGCGATGAAAGTGAACCTCTCGTTCCAGAGTCATTTCGCGTTAAAGCAGCAGCTATTGTTGATAATTTACTGTCACAGAGTAATAATTTTCTTTTTCTCGTAGTCAATGGTAAAAAGTAGAGTACCTAACACGTGAAAAAAAATTCATCTCGGCTCTTGTATCCCTCGACCCGCTCAGGATTCTAATTTAGAATCCTTCGCTCCTCTCGGGATACAACTCAATGCCTCGAAAAGAATTCACCTTTTTTTCACTTGTTGGGTAATCTACTATTATTACAAATAGCATTTGTGCGAGGTGTCGTTAGAGTTGAAAGCCAAGTTGTGGAGTATTTGAAAGCTGTTGAGTAGTTGTTTTTTTCTGTGTGCGGTGTTCTAGTAATCTCATTGAAAATGCTTTTTTGCTAGATAACCGGACAGAATTGAAAACATGACCATTTACAATATAATTTTTACCATTTAATGACAAGTTCTTTATTTGCCTCTGACGTGTATGCAACAATATGTTTCGGCAAACAATGTTTTTTTTTTTAAATTTGGCGCACCGGAATAGCCTCAAGTTTTAATCGATATGAAAGAACATCCCATCCCTATCCACCAAAGACAATACAGAGTATTTAAAATGTCAGTTGTAGGTTTGAAATTACAGCGATCTCGGTTTTCTGCAAAAAAATAAGTATTTTACGATAAAATGGACATATTATTATAGAAATAATGGTGTTGCACGTGATTACCTAGATGTTACAACAATTACTTACTTGTTATTGCGTGTGATTACACCAGGAATGTGTATTTTTCTTCCGGTAACAGGTTTGTTTACAACTTAAGACTTTTATTTATGGATGGACTTTATGTTACTCAGGGATAATGTAACATTCTAATGGTGATTTATAGTATTAGTGTAAATAATCAAATACTTAACATTAAATAAAATAAGTGAAGGGAAGCTTCATTTTTTTTTTGCCTATTCCACTGTTTGTTAATATTATAAATAACTATTTTTCTATTCACCCGGGTCTTTGTTCCCGTTCGAATTTGGAAAAACTATGTAGCCTATGTATTATTTGCTGCCAAATTCATCAAAATTCATCGAGTAGTTTTTGCGTGAAGTAGTATAACAAACTTCCATCCATCCATCCTCACAAACTTAAGCTTTTATAACATTATTAGTTTAGTAGTTCTAGCTGTTTTACTAAATTTCTAGGATCTCGTGTTTTGTTTATTTCTTTATGAACCATTCTTTAATGCAGGTATGATGGTCTGGTCCGCATTAACGACGGGAAAAGGCTTGGGCCGAGAAGAAATCACAGGTTTATTCGCCAAGTCGCGCTTCAACAGGAAGTATAGCACCTTTAGCTGGTGCGAGGAGGACTTGGCCGTGCCCGAGGTAACCCGACAAATAGTTCTGTAATGACTTCCTATTTATCACAAACTAAACTTAAGCTTAAGTGATCAAACCTAAACGAAAAGAAGATGAGACTACCACACCCAACCCAACCGGTCGGTAAATTAATCATCAAGTTTAGTGGTCTCTGCCTACCCCAATGGGACAAAGGCGTGAGCTTATGTATGTAAGTTTAGAATGTGGCAAACTTGACAAATCCTGATGTTAAAGTTTTCAAATCACCTAATGCCCTCTGACTTGATATAACGACTGTTGTCAATCAACAACGGCCGGGACTCCGCATCAGTTTACCGCAATGCTCGTGATAAATTTCCATTATTGATCACCCATCAGGTTGCTTTCTCCTGTATACGTTGATTAACCGTGACACTGTCTAAAGTCAGCAGTTCCGGATTTGATTTCAGATCGTGGCCGTGGCTTTAATTTTTTTTATTTAGAAAGCTCGAGAAGATTACGGTATTATAATAAGTATGAGATCTTGAAACGTTTATAATGGGTGATCAAACTATGATTATTACAAAAAAAAGAGCAAGCGGAACATTTGTCTTCCAGCAGACTTTTATGTTTAAATCTATGCTAGCATAAGCACCGCGACATAATCACATAGCGTCAGTACGTCGATATGACAAAATTATGTCACGCATTGATGTTAACCCCGCATATGTCTGTTTTCTGTCAGATGCGGAGTTCTGGCAGCAAGGAGCACGTGACAGGAGAGGAGCCCCGCACTTACGGTGACAAGCTGCGCGACCTCTCAAACCTGGCCAATTCGCTTAGTAAGACGCCGTAGCTTCATTTTATGGAAAACATTACAGTACTCTCACTAGTTCCTCACAATAAAATACCTCAGTAATATTAAAGCATTGCTTATTTTTAATTGGCAGTATTTATTAATTTGGAACAGATGATATCGTATTGGAATATTTTTGTAGTGATCTCTTAAGTTTTGTCTTTTCCTATTAGTGCAGTTACAGATATCTAGTGCAGAAACTTGTATGTAGGTATATTTAGAATCTTCGTAGTAATTTAAAGCGACACGCTAACTTTCGCACCTAGATCGTAAAGGTGCATATTTGCATAGCGCTAACATACCAACTCACTTTAGTTGCTGCGTTTCGAGTTTACATTTTAAAATTTGTGTGCTCTGTAGCTGCAACCTTGCGCTAATTCTATATACAACTACCCTTAACTTTATAGTTATCTTTAGGGGACTAATTTGTGTTTTAGATTGCTCGATGAGCCAACTAGCGGTAGCTTGGTGCCTCAAGAATGAATCGGTTAACTGCTTGCTTCTAGGAGCTACAAGTGTTGAACAGTTCAAGGAAAATATTCATGCTTTACAAGTAAGTAAGTTTTTATGACCTATAATGATGACACGAAGTTTTGAGTAGTCTTGAGTGCTTCTGACGTATTAAGGACCTTTCCCTGTTCCAAAACACGTGAAAAGGTACAAAATGAAGAAGAAATGTGTAGACCATAATTAAATACAGTAATGTGTTGAAAAATATCGTCGGTGGGCTAACGACTAACGGCTAGCGGGTCAGACATGTATATAGCACCATGTACCAATGACTCGTTTTCTTAGTTATGTACATTATGTTTTTACGGTGAGGGAAAACATCGTGAGGAAACCTGCACATTCAGGCGACTAAATGAGTAACTATGGTCTAATCCGGTCAAGTTCCTCTGTTAACAAGGTCACGGAAGTCAGGTGGCAGTCGCTCCACTGTAATAACTTGACCTGCAAAATCCTAATCATGGTCAACCATACCCCGAATGAGAAACGGGACTAAGCTTTAGGAAGAAGGCTGTTGAAATATGTAATATAGTATACCACTTATGTAGTGTGTAATGATACTTTCAGAAACACTCGTGATAAATGATTACCCATCAGGTTCTCCGCCCCCGTGTACGTTGTCTATTCGGATCTTTAATCTATTCTGGACAGTGAACTCCACTGAGCTACCCGCATTAGTTACCACATGTGTGTAGATAGTGCCGCAGCTGACGCCGTCGGTGATGGCTGAGATCGAGCGGCTGCTGGCCAACAAGCCGCAGCGCCCGCCCATGGTATCCACGCTCGCCATGCGCAACCAGCAGAACAACACCGTCCGCATCGACATGCCGTGTGTATCCTATCCTTACTATTTAAACTCCCATACAAATTTCTCCTCTCTTATACAAATTCTCTGCTCCCCTACGAATTTCTCCTCTAGTCAACAAATTTTTATTAAAGTAAACCTACCTATACTATCTTTGGTGTAACAGTTAATTTTTTTACATCTGTAATATGATTAGCATCGGACGTTTGACAATTTGTCACTGTCATCTCTAAATCGCAAGAGTATTACTGCTGACATCATATGCTCTGAAGTATCGCCTGAGTTTACAGAATCGGTGTCCAATGACGAACGTCTGACTTTTTACCGACTTCAAGAAAGGAGGAGGTTCTATGTTCGACTGTATGTATTTTTTAAATGTATGTTCACCGATTTCTCCGCCAATTATGAACCGATTTTCAAAATTTCCTTATTTGTTCGAAAGAGTATACTTACTCCAGAGTTGGTCCCATATACATTTTATCGAAAATGATTCAGCGCTTTTTAAAAAATCAACAAAAACAAAGAAATACTACAAACCAGAACATTATCTAAATAAATGAGTGACATTTTCGTTTGTGGTTATCTGCTAATAGACATTGTAGTCTCCAAAAATACTAGTTATCTACTTCGTGTGAACTGTTGTTGGGATTGAAGTCGGTGACTCATACGTTTTTATAACGTGGAAAATTATATATTCAAGTATCTAACTTGTAACTAGAAATTAATATGTCTAACAGCGGAGGTGCTTCAGGCAATGGATCGCCGAAGCCGGAGGGCGAGGGCGCGGTTGAGGGCGAAGCTTCCACCCCCGGTAAGGAGTCCGGGAGGGCCTTCTGTGAGATTCAGTGACCGTGGTGGCGCGGAAGCACTGACTCTGCTTCCAAATCTAGTAAATCCAAGGTATTCTCAGCAATATTCACATTTAATACCCATTAATGGTGAGAGAGTAAATTAGAGTCTTGTAATTATTTTTCAGGAATCACTTAAGGACGCGAAACCGAAGTTCTTTTTGAATAACGCCGGGGAAGTCATTAAACGCACAGGTAAAGTTCTTCATCTTTCGTAAATATTGTTGAAGTACACCTTATAGGCAAATAGCTGTTATTAGAAACTAATACTTAACTTTACCCAGAGCAAGATGGAGTGTCAACCGACGTAGTGGTCTCGGTATCCTCTTTGAAAGGCAAGCAGCCCGCGAGCGGCGGCAGTAAGGTTAAGAAGTCCAAATCGGACACGGCCCGACCGCGATCCGCTTCGCTGCAGCGGTCCAACTCGGGTCAGCTCTCCATCGGCCGCGACCGCCGCCGCTCGCGCCTTGACCTCACTTCCCCAGCAGACCTCTGAATACGCCCTGCTCCGCCCCGCAGTCTCTCCAAACTTGCGATGCCTGATGCACGACACTGGGCGATACTCATTGTGAGTGATTATTCAATTCACGAACTTATGTCCTCGCTCTATCTTCTCGGTTTGAAAGAGCTCAAGATCATGGTAAATGTATGAGCAGTATGATGGACTCTAAAGTGACGAGGAAGTTTCAGTATCCTTATGCGGTTACGAGGAATGTCGTTATATTGAGCAACTTTAAATTAGTTACCGAAAATTTAAAGATGTGAATCAGCCCATTAAACTGAACAGATTTCCCCAGTAAACATACTTAGGCCGAAAGATTTTTTTAAATTGTCATCTCTCCAATACAACTTAAACATGATTACTGGAGTATGAAAAGTCAAAATTATTTTCAGAGATATAGGACAGTTGTTCAGATTCATGGGGAGAATCACCCTCTAAAAGTTTCGCTAACTAATTTATGGGTGACTTTAATAAACTTATAAATACCTAGATCGAAATAAGATTTCCTTAGCCACGCAAACAAAATTTATCCAATCATGCGCGTGCTTCTCTAAAGTGGAAACGCAGAATGATTTCTTTTCCAAGGCAAGAGAAGTACGATTTCACATAAATGCGGGTTTGTTTACTGAGATATGATAAACAAATGATTCAAATCCTCGAGCGCGAAGTGGCATCGATCTTATAATAATGTAAAAAGAATGTTATCAAATCGCTGTAGTAAAAGTAGCCTTGGTAGATAGTAAATGTTATGTCATCGTCATCATTCGATTTAAGGTCAATGCACATATTTGGTGTAAATTGTAATTTCTACGGCAAGAGTGGAAGGAATGCTACATCTATTCCTTATAATAAAATAACACACGGTAGTGGTTTAATCTAAAACCACATACAATTTCATACAGAACTTGTAATAGATAGGTGGGTAGATAGAAACGAGTAATAAGTTTTCACTGCGGTGCATTTAAGGAGTGTCTTGATATACGAGTAGAGTAATATTTTAGAAATCACCAATGTAGAGAGTCCGAATGAGTGAGGCGAAGCTAGAAATGTAATAAATTATGTAAATGATTCCTTTGGAAGTACTATTGTGAAGCTCAGATTTTTTTACATAAAACATTTTGCTCTTGTGAATAGGCTTTGTCGTACAATTTTTCTTCTACAGTTTAAATCATCTCTGGCTTAAACCTAGACAGGGTGGAAACTTAAAATGCCGATTGGAAAGAAAAATATAAAGCAAACATTGTTTCAAGAACAACAAGAAACATTAAGAAATACATATAAAATTTTAAATATTAACTATTGATTATATCTTCTTTAACTTGTTAATGTATGTATCTAGAGGAGAGCTAGTCGACTTAATAGAAACCTACTCAGTTTTAGAATATTCACCTGTTAAACTATTAGATTATTTTTCCGGCCAGAGCATGACCAGGTACTTAAAAATATGTATTTCTGTACAATTTTGCTAAATGAAAAAGAAGGTTTAAATATTTTTACGGGGCTGTTGGTATTATGGTTTCCACTCTGTATGTTTTTTTAAATTTCGCGTTTGCACGCATTCAAGTGGGTTAGCTATAATAAGGTTTTGATGCCGAGTTAAAGTTAACTTTGCAATTAGAACTTTTAAAACTATTAATCGGCCTATAAAATGTTTATCTTCTTTCGGTAAATAATAAGAATCGGTTAGCTAGAGGTAGCAAACAGAAATATTTTTGTAAAATTCGTATACAATACTTAGTTTGATTACAGAAGATCGTATAAGGAGAGGGTATTAGGGTCACTAATACATTGGCCTGATTTCAACACGGTAACCGTAGGTAAAAGAATCACAATAGATATATACTATTGTGATCCTTTTATGGCCAAATAAGTTGGTAAGTGGATGATGGACGCTCTCGTAGGTAAGTGGTACGTGTACTGTAAGTATTGTAACCGTAAGTTAATGTTTACATATAAAATCTAATCGAAGAAATCAGATTCGAAAATATTTTCATACAGATTTTTAATTCACGTAGTACAATATGCAAAAGCAATATTATAATAGTACCCAAACAAATGCGACGTGTTGAAAAGTTAACAATCAAGGTTACTATATAATAGTGATGTCGAAATAACACCATTATAGGTAAAATATTTATCTGTAGAAAAATTGAATACGCATTGAAATTAAAATAAAATTTACAACTCAAGCTATGAGATAGGTATGTACAGTGAGCAAGTGATAACCGTAATCTTTGTGCTATTGTACAATTTTAATTATTAATGATCTTCCATATTTAATTTTTGTGTAAAATTTTAATTATTAATGATCTTCAGCATGTGTATCACAGAACTTGACTCATAATAACTTTCGTCTTGTAATAAGCTGACCTACAGTTAAGTGTAGTAAAAATGTATCTATTAAACTAAACCATTACAGACAGTGTATTATTTGAGCCTGTGATGCTTGAATAAAGACATTTATTATTATTTTTACAGTTACCTGTATGTACTAAAGGAATAATGGAGTAGATAAACTTGCTAAATATGTCTTCACGGACAGTCAATGTGTACCTAGGTATACATTTACAATAAACATTTTTAAAAACATATTTATAAAACGAAATTTAAGACAGGTATATAATATACATATTTATACATTTAACTGTAGAATAAATACTTACTGGAGTTTAAGTAATTACGAAAAAAAATCATTTCTCGAAATAGTTTCTTATAAATTTAGAAATACTTTAAGTTAAATTCGTTGTTATTGTTGTACATGTACCTCTTCAATTATTATAAATATAGGCATGATATTTAATTACTTCTAAATTGAATAATATAATGTTATTTAAAATAATTTACTTTCAAATTTTAAATATGTATTATCTTTAATAGTAGTTTAAGCAACAAGGGGATAAAACAGTGTATTAAGTATGTCACGGGCATCATATTGAATTCTGAGCGAAATGAAGGAATTATGGTAAGAATCCTGAATGAAGCGAAGGATTCAAGTCTGCCCAAGACTAAGACACTTTTATCCTCGAGGAGCTTACTCTAATTTATACACCTACTGTGAGGTTAAATAAAAAAAATATTATAAATTCATCCCATCAATAATTTGTTAAACCTGCATCTGGAGCACGTAATATTCGTCAAGTATTCTCTATTTAAAGTAAGCCATTATAGCTCAAGGGAAATAAAGTTGTATGGAACTTTCCTTGGGTAATAATGACATTTAAATATGGAACGCCAAAATGTTAACAAAAACTTCTATCAAAAATAATTTCAAAAAAAAACAAGGCTGTTGAAGACTTAACTTCCTTGGTCCAAGTAGATTTTAACTATAAAATTTGACACATCAAAGAGACTCTACTTTTATTAAAAATATTTAGCATAAAAACTTGTCTGTGTGTGTTAGCTGACTTTCCTTTACCTACGGAACTAAATATTAAAAGAAAACGTCGTCGGTGATTTTCGATCTGTGATTTTCACCGCGAATCAATTAATTGTTTTGTTGTAAGTTTTTTAAATAAATCTGAGAAAAATGTCCAGTAATTCCAGCGACTCTGATATAGAAACGAAAGCTCAAAACATTATTGATGGGATGAATTTACAATTTCTTTTTTATTTAACCTCACATTAGGCCTATACAGTAGAGTAAGCTCCTCGGGGATAAAAGTGTCTTAGTCTTGGGCAGACTTGAATCCTTCGGTTCATTCAGGATTCTTACCATAATTCCCGAGTTCCTTCATTTCGCTCAGAATTCAATATGCTGCCCGTGACATAATACGCTGTTTTATCCCCTTGTTGCTTAATCTGCCATTAAATTTGTCGTCGGAGTCTAGTACCTGTGTTAATTATAACAACATAGCTTTGTTATTGTGTTTTTTAAAGATTTATTTTAACATCATTCTGTGTTTATTTTAGGATATGAAGCTGTTAAGAGATAGTTTGTTGATTTTTTCTTGACTTAAGCTAAATGCCATGCTCTAATCACAATCTATGTTACAATTATTAAGTTATATCTACAAAACTTTAAAAATGAACCAAGCAGTTTAATTTCATTAGTTTCTTTGTTATAAAATTAAACAGCTTAATAATCTTCAAATTTTCTATGTTCCTTACTCTGTATTTGCACTCAAAACAGTGCTCATTCAAAAGTACACTTAGAACCAAAAATTACATAATATAATGAGTAAAAAATTTGTGTATACAAGTACTAAGTACTTTACAATTAAAATTACTTCCTGCTATTTTAAATGCCGTCGATAAAGTTGACATTTACCTTTTCCTTAGGTATTTAAGCATAATAAATGAAAGTGATTTATTGCAATAGACTAATTATATTCCAATGTTCAAAGTCTCAAAGATATAATATATTATATTAAATGTTATCAATTATAAAATTATTGTCAGTTAAATGATTGAATGTTGCCTTAGTGTTTTATATTGAATATATTACTTATAATGTTTCATATATGGTAATTCTGTTACAATGAATATTTGTTATATGCCGATGGTAGTTGAATTGAACATCATATATGTTTCTACATTATATCATAATTGTAATGCAGAGCCTTTGAACAACAGCATGGGTATTTAGTACACCATATCATTATTATACGGCATTCATTCGTAGTAACATTTCATTCTCGCCAAGCGAGCACAGCTTAAATATCTTATTTGTAAAGTTTAAGCCAGACGTATGTTTTAAATGAAAATAAATAATTATCATCAGCACATGTTGCATTTGCATTTATTACTATTCAACCAAAACTAGATATTTTTATATTTTCTTGGTCATCCATTATCCATAACGCACAACAAAACCGTTGATGGTAAAAAGTCGTTTTTGATGTACATATTTAACTTACTAAGATTTAGTTCGATCCACTTACATTGCCTAAACTGCGTTTCCCACCTGGGCGGCTATTGCACTAAACAATGGCGTCTCATGGCAGTGGAATGATAATGGTGACCACTTCATCCGTTCAGGTCGCCAAATTTAGACTTATTTAAACCTCATACATTTGATGACAGCTACCTTGACTGGTAGCGCCACCGCGAACTTATTGTTATGTTGCTTGGTAGTTTGCAACTTCTCGTTCGATTGCCGGTGGCGCTGCTCATCGGGACATTTGTCAAAAATGTACGAGGTTTTGATAGTTTGAATTTTGCCACCTGAACGGATAGAAGGTCACCTTTATCATTCAACCGCCATTGAAACGCCATCGATTAGTGTACTAGAGGCCCTGTACGCCCATGTACATATTAAGTCATACTCAATGTATAAAAGACTTGCTTTCCGCCGGGACTTCGTTCCCGTGGGGATTCGGGAAAATCATGTAGCCTATGTTACTCAGGGATAATGTAGCATCGATAAATTCAATATTTGTATCGTTTTTATGGTTTATTAGGTCGCTGATTACCTACGAAAACTACAATGATTTTAAAATCCAACTTGGTGGACGTTAAATACCATCGGGGATGATGAGGTGCGATGGGTTAAAATGTGTTAATATCAATATGGTTGTCGTTTTTAGGGTGTTTTGGGACGTTAATTAAAAAAATGTTATCGGTTTTGAGGTTTAATTTAGTGGACACGAAAATTATTGCCAAATTGCAATTTAACCAGTCCAGAAGTTTTGGAGCAACTTCGCTGAAACAGATATGAACAGACAGCCTCACATGTGATCCCATAAAGGTTCCATTTTTCATTTTGGGGTATGGAACGAGACCTATTCTTTTAATTTCGAATTTGGTGCCATCTCGATCGTCGTCAACCGATACCCAGGCGAGTGCAGGCGGCGCGGCGGCGCGAGAGAAGTTGTCATCAGGAAACTTTCTGCATCCGTATTAGTTAGTACAATTGTAGGTGCCGCACCAAGGTGGTTACCTGCTTGCTTTTTATAAGTTTTTGCATTTTAGACAGCATGAAGTCTATCTAAAATGCAAAAAATCGTAAGTACCTAGACGTACATTATGACACATTTTTTTCACTATAACACGGAAAAGTCTGGCTAGAATGTTATGGCATGGTTGCCATGGTTGTCAAGAATGGTTTCTTCAGATATTTCTGCCTACCGAGGATTACATGAAATGAGAGAAAAAGATCAAGGTGAGCATAGTGACAAATACACGACGACATAACATAGTTGAACTTTTTAGTCTCTAATTTTTGTGTATTCAACGACAAAATATTGGCTAATGACTATCTTTTTACCGGCCAAAGTACTTACTTCCATCCTAGACAATAATTTTAGGTTTTACAAAGGTTTTTCTTAATACTTCTGCAAAGTTCCTCTGTTCTGCTCTAAAACTTACCAATTCATGAGCAACGTCATGATTTGTATGAATCTGAATCTGAATCTTTAAAATAGTAAGTACTCATAGTTTTGCGTAGGGTAAGTCCCGCTTTTTAAATTTAAAATTACCCCGAATTTAACGCGAGCGAAGTCTCGGGCAAAAGTTAGTATTCTTATATGGGGACGCACCCGCCCATTCTCTCTTTATGCAATATTTTTAAGAAGTTATATTTTTTTTACCATACCTACTCAGAAAGTACCTACGTTGACACGTGTCCAAGAGAACTAATCTAGAAAGTTCGACTTCACTCTCATAAGGGTGCGGTAGTAAAACCACACATCATAATCTCTTTCGGGATGCGGAGAGCATCATATGGTTCTAGAACCTCTAGAAGTTTCACATATTACTCAGTTCTACGGTACGCTAAGGAAGAGTTGGCAGTCGCTCATTTAAAGTTTTTTTTCATCCCTAGTTCATCGTGAAAGATCATAGTTGTCTATATAAATAATAAAACCGGCCAAGTGCGAGTCGGACTCGCGCACGAAGGGTTCCGTACCATTACCTGTAAAACCTGCTAAGTGTGAGTCGGACTCTATAAAAACCTTTATTTATTTCATTTTTTTAATATAAGATGGAAGTAAGATGTGTTAACTCTTGACCTCAATCTTGACCAAGGTCATAGATGAGGTCGATGATGGAGCGAGTTAACCCAGAAAATACCTATAAGGCACTGGTACCTCTTCGCACCGACGGAACACAGCAAGCTGTTTGGCGTCGGACTTCGGTAGGAGGGTGGTCGCGAACCAGACGGCCCTTCACAAAGCCTACCACACCGCATGAGACCATAGGACACCACCTCAGATTCAGAACAAATTGAGGTGTTGTTGCCTGGTGTGGATTAATAGGAGGCAGGCTTCGATCAACTATAGAAAACTAGATACACAGTCCCATACAAAATGAAATTTAAAAGTGTCCTAACTACAATACGTACTTAGATAGTTGTATACCACTTCATGTATTATGAAAAGGTTCTAAAGTGTCAAACATTTTAATATAATTTAAACCTTAACGTAATATTATAAGGTCCAAAATAAAATCTGTTTAATTTGTAAAATACCACTTTGGGTTTTGAACAAAGGATAACGTAAGACAATTTGATGACACTGGCTGTCACGTAGAACATGGGAGGAGTGGAGTTGCCTTTGTTAATTTTAAAAATATATTAGTTGGGTCGATTTCACATATAAAATCTTCGTACAAACTTTTTAGAAAATTCAAAATGCTACGAAATGGTGTGGTTTTCTTTTTAACCCCTGATTGTGTTGTGTATGTATAGGAGCATCATAGCTCTTAAACTGATGATGTTAATGGTGCAGTTTATTTTATTCGAAAGCTTCTTCTTGCGCTGGATTTCAGATATGATTTATCAAAATTGGTTCAGCCGTTTACTTTTATGTTAGTTTTTATGGTCTTTTATTATAAAAAAAATCACATTCATTTCAAATTAACCGACGATTAATATACATTACAATTGATAATCACAGCCGCCGCCATTCTTCTTAATTATTGCTTATAAACCTAATATTCTATGCTTATTTTTTTATGAAATATGAAATAACTTATAAAAAAAGAAAAGAACTGTGTCTTTCCCGATTACACATATATTATGTTTTGCTTATTTAAAACTTAGTATAATTTTTTGAACAGAAATGACCTATTGAGATTTAAGAGAGGAAATTAGCTATGAAACTGAATAGATATTTAAGTACAAGTAATAATTTATTTAAAAAAAAGCAACTAACTCAAAAAAAACATTTGTCTTCTTCGCTGTCATCATCTTTGTCCTGAAGATGAAATATATATTTTTTTATTTTATTCAATACAAGAAACTCCAAATCAAAAGTGATAAAAAGGTACATACTATTTGAGGTGCAGCTGTTTTGTGTAACCTTTTGACTCCTTTTGTAATGACATACGAGTCACTTTCTAAAAAATGCTTGGAGCAAAAGACACTACTTTGCGACGGCTAGAAAAAATCTTCACATCTTTGACGTGCGACCACGTATGTCCACTGTCCACATCGCACAGGATCTCTAGGAAAACTAAAAATCCAATAAAACTTTGTTTGTAAACGTCACGCACGTTAAATTTTTTATTAATTCAATTTTATATGATTAATGGTTTTGCCATAATACCTTTAATGTAAGTTTAGAAAACAGAATTAATATATATACTCTTTACACTTAAATTTTATAACACAGATGAAAATGAAAAAAAAACAATATAAAAAAAAGCGTCTCTATTTGTTTTAGAACAGAGTCACTGCATAACCCGAACAAATGATGTTGAAATACAACGGTATGGATTTGTAAGTTCCGCTAGTGTCTATTCAATTTAAAGGGTTATAATCTCGCCGAATGTTATTAAATTAAACTAAAAAAATGTTTTATAACCTTTTCTTGGCCAAATACCAAGATAATTTCAATTCACATATAATAATTACAAAACTACTTATTTAAAAAATGACATTCCATATTCTTTTAATGTTCTGGAGGTGTGATTTTTACAATTTTTCACTGCGCACTGAGGCATGCTTACTTTCGGAACGAACGAATGCTACTAAACGAAAAGACAACCCAAAATGTCAAGTGGGTGATCATTTAGTGAGGGAACTTTTTTGTTGTGGATTGTGTATCTAGTTCTTTATAGTTGATCGAAGGAGGCAGGACTCATTTGTATTTCCTTAATCGCCTCTAACGACGCCCACGGAAAGAAATGGGGTGGTGTTATTCTCAACCGATCACCATACGGCACAAAAAAAAAAATATATCTATAAAAGCGTCAAAAAAATCACGTTTGTTGTATGGGAGCCTCCTTAAATATTTAATTTATTCTACTTTTTAGTATATGTTGTTATAGCAGCAACCAAAATACATCATCTGTGAAAATTTCAACTGTCTAACTATCACAGTTTATGAGATAAAGCCTGGTCACAGACGGACGGACGGACAGCGGAGCCTTAGTAATAGGGGTCCCGTTTTTTCCCTTTGGGTACCGAACCCTAAAAATGAATGTTGTTAAACGCAAAACTCGAGAACGGCTCGACCGATTTCGATGATTCTTTTTTTGTTGTGTTCCTTATAGTCACAACCAGGTTTATATTTAAAAAAATGAAAATCCACCGGGATAATTCTCACTGGAACGAAGTCGCGGGCGAACAGCTAGTAAAATTTAAAAAAAACATTACTCATCTCTAATTCCCAGTCTCCTAGTCTGCGGTGGAAGTTGTAGTGTTAAAAGTTGTAAAGAAGAAGAGGAAAAGTGAATTCGAAAGTTTTCATTAGGTATATTACATGATACCAGTGTATTTAAACTGTTCATGATTGAAACATATTTTAATTTAGTTTATATCATTAAGTTATTTATTCTCAGGTGAAATAAATGCTGAAATATCCATTGTACCGTAGTTCATAACGTTTGGCGTTAATTTCAACTCTATGGGCCTTTTTATAATTCAAAAACTTCACGGCAAAATTGAATTACCATTTCCTCCTATGTATTAGTGATACTAGAAGCTGGGAACATAGAAGGCAATGGTAATACAAATTCTGCCGTACCGTGCCGTGCCGTTCGAAGTATAAAAAGGCCCAATAAATCAATTTTCTGCTCAGGAAAAGCCTTCAAAGTTGAGGAAGAACACAACGAAGCGACTGTATGAGGGTTTTGTCAATCAGTCAATTGGTGGAAGTATATAAACGCGGGGGAGCTAAAAATGAAGCCTTGACACAATGTGATTACCGGAGGCGGGAGAGCATGCAGCAAATGCATTCGCGCAATGGTGACGAGTGGAGTGCTCGCGAGAACGAACCAGTTAGCCAGCCTTATCCCTCCAATGAGCCTGGCTGCGAGATCCTTCTAAGGATAAATATAGCAACGACCCAGCTGCCAGTTCCGCTCGGTAAATGGCTATTGTACACCGAGATAGAGTTTAACTGACTCAGTACACGGACGTGCGACCTCACACGCTCTTCACAAAATGTCGGTGGTGTACTTTGACTGGGTGGACTACCTTGTGTTTGGAGGCATGCTGTTCCTCTCCGCACTCATCGGCGTTTACTTTGCCTTCTTTGCTGCTAAGAAGCAAAACACCACGTCCGAGTATCTCATGGGAGGGAAGACGATGGGAATGTTCCCCATTTCAATGTCTCTGATAGCCAGGTAGGTACATACCAAATGTACATTTATGTTAAATGTCACTGTAAAATTTCTAAACGGTTCACCTCTAGAGTTAAAATTTCGAAATACTAATTCATTAATTTATTTTTGCTGGCGCAGTGACTCAATTCCAACAATATTTTTATTACTATCTCAAGAATTTATGAATTCGAAAAAAAAATTTGCCATCAATGCTGAAAGGAAATGAGCGTGACAGTATCTATGGCAACATTTTTGGTCGACGGATTCATATTTTCATTTTTGTTTCTAATTACATTTAATGTACGGTCAAGAGTAAGCCTCGCTTGTGAATGAATTACGCGAAAGGTAACATTATAGAATGAATTCGTTTCTTCCAGTTACATTTCCGGAATATCTTTACTTGGTCTTCCGGCTGAGATGTACACATACGGAACTCAGCTGTGGATGATTGTCTTGTCCGAGTGGGCGGTCTCACTCACTATTGCCATGGTTTATCTCCCTGTCTTCTACAATTTGCAAATTACTTCCGCTTACGAGGTAATCTTATTCTTGATATATTGTAGCGATGGACTTAACGTTAAAAAGGTACAATGTGGATCATATTGTATCATTAACACTACCTAATACAATGACAATCTTTCATTCTTTTCAGTATCTACGCCTAAGATTCAATCAAAATGTACGACTATTGGGATCTATTATTTTCATTATAAAAATGATGCTTTACATTCCAATAGTCATCTACGTACCTGCTCTAGCATTTAGTCAAGGTAAACCACTGTTAAAATGTAAATTTCACTAATAATCGAAACACATACTTGTTTTTTTGTAAAAACTGTAATTTCAATCAAAAAATATTTCATTTCAGTGACTGGAATTAATTTGCATTTGATAACACCTATCGTGTGCATAGTGTGCATATTTTACACCACACTTGTAAGTACTTTTATCAATGTTTATACCTACGAGTGAAGCTGACCTTATTCTATCCCCTTTTACAATCCAATTGCTAGCGGCTAGATTCAAACACGATAGACAGGTACTTCAGTTAAGGTCAAGTAAATCATAGGAGAATATTGTACAAAATGTTCTCTACTTTGTTGCTTTCAAGGTAAGAATGCATCTTTGCGATGCGAACAGGTCCCCGATTCTGTTACATAAGTTGTGTGTCGATGGCATGGAGGCCATTTTATAATTCAGGTGGCGAAATTGAGAACTATTCGGTACAATGATTGACGTGTTTTAAGCGGCCATACGTCCCACAAAACAAATTATTTTTTGACTTTGAGTCGTCCAGTCCATGTTTTGTGAAGACCTCCCACTGGGAACGAGCAATTATGAATGCAGTTAGATTTTTAACGCTTTAGTTACCTTTATAATTAACTCACTTTTGGCCCAGGACTTTGTTCCCGTGGGAATTCGGGAAAATTATGTAACCCATATGTTAATCCAAGGTGTCGGCTACTTCCATACCAAATTTTATAAAAAATAGTCTTGCTGTTTAAGCGTAAAAAAGTAACAAACATACAAACCCACTCACTTTCCCTTTATAATATTAGTGTTAAGTGTGATAAGTAAAGCACTGAGCTGAGTTGGTCTCCCTGAGCAATTTGCCAAAAAAAACCCGGTACAAAATTTATTTATTTTTTTGAATGCAATGAAAGCTAAATTATGTTAAATTAAATTTTAGGGAGGGCTGAAGGCTGTGGTATGGACGGATACTCTACAAACAGTACTTATGTACTTCGGAGTGATTTTCGTTTTGACTTACGGAACGTGGTTGCTGGGTGGTGTAGACGTTGTTATTAAAAAAAACAAAAGTGGAGATCGACTGGAGTTTTTCAAGTATTTATTTATTTTGGTTAAATGTTAAAATTCATTCTAAATAACCAAAAATACTTAAGTGTTGTTAATTTCGTCATATTTTTCAGCATGGATCCTGATCCTACTATACGCCATACGTTTTGGTCGACAGTGTTTGGAAACTACTTTAGCTGGTTGGCATCTTGTTCTGTGAGCCAAGCCATGGTGCAGCGCTGCTTGGCGTTGTCCTCTTTGAGGAGAGCTCAAATGTGCGTGTATTATCTTAAAGCTTTGCTGAATTACGTCATTATGATTTTACATCATCCGTTTTTTATTACAGTACAATTTTCATAATGGCTGCGGGTATTTTTGTTATCGTGTCTTTGTGCTGTTACACTGGGCTTGTAATATATGCGACGTTTGCCGGCTGCGACCCCCTCTCCACCGGAGCCGTCACTAAGAGCGACCAACTGCTGCCCTACTTTGTGATGACTATTACCGGCTCGATCCCCGCTCTTCCAGGAATTTTCATGAGTGGTGTTTTCAGCGCCGCACTCAGGTACTCTTGTAATGATACAACATCCGTTCAATTCAATAAATTGTCCCTCTTCCGACCTAGTGAGTACATATCTTGTGACTAAACTATAGATTTTATATTTTAGATTAAAAAAAGCACATATCTGAATATCACCTGAAAAAAGCAATTGCTGTTCGTCGTGAATTTTTGTCAAGTCATCATTTTATATAAAAGTGCAGTGCAACCTTGGAAATGCAACGCTGTATCATCATTTTCTGGATTATTTTCTAAGTCTGTTGCCTCATTTTATGATAAATTTATTATAACTTCCGGGTAGACTACGTGAATATTCGTTAATTAAACATTAAATCCAAAGCCATTTGAAAATTTTCAGTTCAATGTCGACGGGGCTGAACTCCATTTGCGGAGTGATCTTCGAAGACCTCATCAGACCGGCGTATAACAAACCCATTTCAGAAAAAACCGCAAGCTTCATCATGAAAATTATTGTCGTTGTCATAGGTCAGTAGCCATGGAGCTAATATCACTATTCTTTGTTAGTAGCTAAAGAGATCATTGAAATTAAAATAGCCGAATTTATCAAATTACATCCTAAATTCATTCATACACTCACGCTTATAACCCTTGTTGGGGTAGGCAGAACCACTTGAATAAATTATATATTTGGGTTAAACAAATTTTAATACTAAGAGTGGATTGTAGGATGTTTTCCTGTATGAGATAACCTGACACCAGAAAAGTATTGAATGTATACCCTTAAAAGAGCAAATAATATGGATAATTAGAAACAAAAAAGACAAGAAAAGCGGACTTATCTTCCCAGGGCATTTCTTCTAGGCAACAAAATCCAGGCAAATTTTCTCGGATTATTTTCAAAAGTTAGGTTGATGATCATTAATGACCATTTTGGTTAGCCTACGAGTATGCTGCCTAGCAGTGGGACCGTAAAGGTTAGGTAAGTGAAAGTGTTGTGGTTCAGGAGCGGCATGTGTTGCCCTGGTGTTTTTGGTGGAACACATGGGAGCCCTCATCCAAGCCGGGAAGAGCCTGGCCGGCATTACAGCTGGAAGCCTGCTCGGAATGTTCACCATGGGACTCTTCTTGCCTTGGGTCAATGCTACGGTAAGATAAACATATTATAAAAATAAGGAAATGATTATTTTCTACTTATACGAACATGAAACATTTTTTCCGACATCAATATTGACTAATTTATGAAACTATAAAGTCGTATGGTACTAGTATGATCTTGATGAGGATCTGTAATGTCAGTCCATAAGCGCCATATAAAAATAACTTCAGTAAATCAACGATATGGTATTTTTTAGAAAACTAGAACATACATTAAAGAGACGTCACCTTTACCTTGTGCCAAACTTTACGTTGCTACAAAACTAGGTAACCCAAAAAGTGAGAAAAGATGAAATGCGCCCATCCATACAAATAGGTGGCTTTCCACCCGGCACTTCGCCCCGAGGGAATTTGGGAAATTTATCTAGCTTATTTGTTAATCCAAATAATAAGATATATAAATATCATTCCAATCCTTTCATTTTTGCGTGATTGAGTAACATAAGGACTAATATTAGAATGTGGAACTTCAACTGTCAAAGCTTTGCTCTTGCATTATTTTCACAGGGTGCCTTGGTCGGCGGTATATCATCGACATTGATGGTAGGGTGGATCTCTTTGGGCACGCAAGTGGCTATGATGCGCGGAGAGATCGTGTTGGTGCCTAAACCTGTCTTCACAGACGGCTGTACCGGCAATTTCACCCTCACTACCCCCAAGCCTACTTCTTTCAACACCGTCGAGTTCGATCGGTATCAATATTATTATTAAGAAGCTTTAAAATATGAGATGAATTAGCAAAACTTTAGAGGTTGATTCTCACCATGAAACTAGACTAGAAACTCTTACGATACAAAAAAAAATCAATTAATCAAAGTTAATTTCTTTTAGAGCCATGGGGAAATCTGTTTCGTTTCGTGGCCTGATTTAATTATTACTAACTTATTTAATATCTATCTAAATATCAATCTAATCAGCCCACTGCTGGCCACTTGTTTAGGTAGCTACTCAGTTATGAATTTTGTCCATTTTCCATTTTCTCATCTTGCCGAGTGCCCGCTGCCAGCTCAAATTTAGCTTTGTGATACGTGTCTCTACATCCACCCAGTATAATGATTTGTCAAGCCCTGACTTCCTAAGACCGTGTCACTATTACAGCACTCAACTGAACAAATTCACAGGAGTGATTTCTGATTTCTTCAATCAATAGTTTAATACTTATTTGAGAGTGCATATTGTAGATTTGAGGCTTTGCACAAATTGATACGAAAATGCTTGCTTGTAATTGTCTATTTGCCGTCTACCATCAGTTTTTGGTAATCACCCGAATCACTTTTCTTTTATACTTACAGATCTGGCACATTCTTCCTATATCGGCTGAGTTACTTGTACTACACGCTAGTCGGTATGATGATCAGCATTTTGGTGGGCTCCGTCGTCTCTTACTTTACCCAACCTAACGACCCAGCTATGGTAAGTCTAAATAACTCTCCCACTTTACATGTTTCCATTAACATTGCAAAATTTGAAAGCTAGACATAAGCTTCCTCAATATTAAGAGAATGTTCCTTACGTTAGCCATATATTTTAACTATAATATTTGATTTGTCCCTTTTTAAATTATTGTCATTGATTATTGATCACACAGCTATAAGTATGGATTAGCAGGATTTATCGCGGACAAATAAGACGTAAGGTTAAATGTCTGCTCTCGAACATTTTGGATTGGTATGTAAAAAAGCAAATTGTCAGAGGTTAGTCTATCATTACATTTTGATGATGTTTTCTGTATTTTCAGTATTGTGGGAAACGCGTTACAATAGCTTATTTCCCTAGAATAAGTGACACATAGCTTATTTCCCTAGAATGCGTGCATAGCTAACACAGACTCGTGAGATACTTGAAGCATTGTAGAACAGAAAAGCTGAAGCATTTACTTAGTAACTAAGATATTTTAAGGCTTTTGTGGCTTTACAAAATTTGAGTTTATGAAAATAGTAAAAGTACTTACAGTAATACGAAGCGATGACCCATTCTGAAGTACACAGCGTTCCTTGAATTCCCAGAATCCCGAGGGTAGTTGTATGTTGTCAGGTGCACCGGGACCTCCTGACGCCGCTGATCCACCGTTGGCTGCCGACTCAGGACCCGAGCTGTCGCCGCCCGCGTCTCACTCAACACGACATAGAACTGCATGCCAGGGAACTAGAGAATTTACGCGCACGCGCCGCCGGCACGGTAAACACTAAACAACTCAATCTTCTACAATTGATTATCACGCACGTTTAGGCGCAGTTTGCTGCAGCTTATAGGTCATAGGGTTTTCTCTAATTGGTCCATCCTTGTCGTGTAGCTATAAAATCAAAGTATTTGGCAAACTTGTTATAACCTGGGCGGCTATTCCACTAACCAATGGCGTCTCACTCAATGGCGGTGGAATAATATGACAATGGTGTAAATTTTATCTGTTCAGGTGGCAAAATTGAGCACTATTGAAATTTTATAAATTTTTTTCCATACCATTACCTATAAAAACGGCAAAAAAAACACGTTTTTTGTATTGGAGCTCCCTTAAATATTTATTTTATTATAAGTTTTAGTATTTGTTGTTATAGTGCCAATGGAAATACATCATCTGCAAAAAATTGTAACTGTCTAACTATCACGGTTCATGAGATACAGCCTGGTGACAAACGGACGGACGGACGGACAGACAACGGAGCCTTAGTAATAACGTCCCGTTGTTACCCTTTGGGTACGGAACCCTAAAAAGTATATGAAAATTAAATAGTTTTCAATTTCGCCTCCTGAACAGATAAAATGGCCTCCATTCCATCGACACACAACTGAAGTTACAGAATCGGGGCCCCGGTATTCATAAAAATAACTAATTTCATTAAGAAATGTGTATTCAAATAGGAAAGTATTATTTATTATTAGCTTTTCGTCCGGAACTTCGTTTTGAAAATTATGGAGCCTTTATGTTATTCTGATGTTAAAGCTATATTATTTTAAAGTTTCATTAAAATCCATTCAGTAGTTTTTTTGTGAAAGGGTCACAAACATCCATACATACAAACTTTACATACAGCGTTTATAATATTAGTAATGATATGCTTCAATCTTTGGTTAGAGCAGAGGTTCCCAAACTTTTTTTCTCATAGACCACTTCCAAAATATTGTTGGTTTCGGTGGACCCCCTCGCTGCAGCTAAATTTCTATCATATTCCCAAAACTCGACAAAAAAAGTGAAGATTAGATCTAATTAAGAAAATTTGCGTTGCGGCTGAGTTTCAACCACGAATTAACAGTTTTCGAAAAAAAGCGAGAATTGATTGGTTTATTAATTAATTGATTGTGCTGTGAGTGGATGTCAAAAAAGTAAAGGTGGCCAATCAAAAAAGTTATTCCATCCAACTTTACATTTTTGACATCTCCACAGCACAAGGAGCATTTTAGTTTTTCACAATTGAAAACAGATAATTTTTTGTGGACCCCCGCTTATACGAATTGTGAACCCCCATTTTTTTGTCACACCAACGTAGACCCCCTTCGAGTCTCCCGTGGACCCCTGGGGGTCCACCTGGACCACTTTGGGAATCAATGGGTTGGAGTAACCTGTCTATGTAATTTGATAATAAGATAACTCTAAAATTATACACTTTGTATAACCCTCCGTCATTCGATTGCTTATAACTTTTAATAAACGGCTGAACCAATTTTGATCAAATATCGCTAAAAACCATCTCGATTACATCAGCTTTCTAACAAAAAAAACCGCATCGAAATCGGTCCATTCGTTTAGGAGCTACGATGCCACAGACAGACAGATACACAGACATACAGATATTCAGATTCACACACACAAGACACTCGTCAACGTCAAACTTTTACAAACGTGTCTAAATTAACAAGATCAATAGTTCAAAATATAATATTTTAATTGATACGGAGCTTTCTAGATGTTCACTATTAGTCACTCCTACTAATGTGTTTTTTTTTTATCAGAAAATAGGAGGGGGTTTTGATTTCGACGACGACTACTACTCACCGACGCGATGACGAGACAGAACCAGGAAGACTTTTTAAATATAAGAAACAACAATTTATGAAAATATTCTGCTGTAATTAATTTCGATACAATCATAGATATAAGACACTTACGTTGTTGTACGACATTACGAGTTGGTTACCTTTTGAACTAGTTATTCAGCAGTGCCATATAATTGAGTCGTATAATTTATAAGGCGGCAATGTTCATCTATAGCAAAAATGAAATGATCAATGTATTTTTTAACTGTAAGTTTGTTTACTATGTAACCAGTTATCTCAGAAAATGTATTCCTAAACATTATTCATAAATAAAATACTTATAAAAATATAGTGTTCCAAAACTCAACTTATTGCTTTTTGTAATTCATTTTTCAGTTTCCTTTTATTTTACATTTAACGAATTTTTTGCTTAACATTGCTTAGGGTGCGTTTATCTTCTATTTCACTACGCCATTCAGCTCTACTTCATGTTGAGACACACCCGAATACTCTAAATCCGAATACAATATTACCTTTCGTAGCTAGTTCGTTCGTAGCAAGGAAATTCGTAGTTACTTTTTTGACATGGAAATGTCTTTTCGTTCGCTCTAGCATAGGCTCCGAAAAATTGAGATCTCCTTATATCTCGGTGAATTGTGAAAATACAATATTCAAAAAGACGCAAAGTCAAGACTCAAAAGACGCGTATTCACAAGAGCTATAAGGTGCAAAAAGAATTATTCGAGAAAGTTAAAAACGAAAAAAGTTATGGCCGAAATAGTGAAAAAAAAATCAATTTTTCCGAATGTTTTTTGGCGCTCGATATTTTGGAAACGCAGAATAATATCAAAAATTTGTGCAAAATACTTCTGGACAATTTAGTCAGCTACAATTTTAGACTAAAACAAAGAAAATCGGTTTAAGGGTTTGCCATGTAGCCTAACCTTTTTGAAAAAAGTCAAAACGTCAGAACGATTTTTTTCGAATTCCGTAGATTCATTTCCAATGTGCTCGATAGTGTGAGGCACGAAATCTGTACATTTTTTATTTTAAATGTACAGTATAGTATAGACGGAATTTTAATAAACCAGGCAAAAACATGTCGGGCCACACGCAATGTAGGGTTCCATAAATCTATTGTTAAATTAAAAATAAAAAATAAATTAAAAATAAAAATTCTTAAATAATTCACAGAGAACCATTTAACTCCTAACTTAGCAAGGCTTGCATTCATTACTGTTGGATGTTAGATAACTTATAAATATACTACTGTGTCCCAAAGTACCCGGAAATTGTAAATAGTAGTTTTAATCATCCAATTTTGTTTTGTTCCCTTCACAGTAACTTCTATTAGAGGCAATACGCAGCGCTTCAACCAGTCCTTGTAACACTTTTCATACGCCGAAATCGGGATGGCTTTCAGTGCCTTCGTCGTATTTTCTTTTACCGCCTCGTTTTGGTTTCGGCTCACCTGAAACGACCCATTTGGGTCAAATTTTTTTGACCACTGTATGTCCCTCTTTGAATGATTTATACCACTCGTATACCTGGACATACACTTATTTGCGAACGCCTTTTGTATATTTGAAGTGTTTCGACACAAGAAATTCATTTGCAACACAGAATTTAATACAAGATCGTTGTTCAACAAAATTGGCCATAGTAAAAAACGACGCGACCTCAAAAGTCGTTTGTCACAAATGTTAATTAGTCCCAAAATACTCTACAGAGGAAGGTTATTTTTTTACTGCCAATCAATGATAGTTGTATCAACCTAACGCAAAAAGATTTTTTTAACTATCTCTAGCACGGGATTTTGAAATAAGAATTTGCGGGTCCTTTTGGAATATAATGTACTACTATGAACATCCAGACTCTTCAAAATTTGTGTTGGTCGGAAGTTGAACCCGCAACCTTCAGATCGGTCTTTACTAACTGAGCTATCAGTTATTACTTTATTTTATAACTTGGTCCACTTCAGATAGGAGGACACTTCACTACAACAAAAAATATCACTTTAAAATTCAACATTTCGTAAACGGACTCCTGAATCGAAAAATGGTCTTCTAATACCAACACTACTTAGTTTCGAAAAAGCTATCAAATGATATGCCAAACAATTAATTATTATACTTACGAGTAAAAACATTACGTGCATGGTAGGTAAACGAAAAAAACTTTTTTTTCGCCTTTTTGTTTTATAATGTTGTCGAGTCTAAAAACCACTTTGTAATATCAAGGGTCTCTGAAGTATAGGACATACAAACAAGTCTACTGACACCATGTTAAAATCAAATTTTAATTAATTTTAATTAAAAAAAATTTTTATCGCAACTCTGTCATTTGTCAGGCATTTGACATGACTGTCATGTATTCTAATGTCAAGTACAGTACTTATTTGACTTTGAAGGATGACTAACCGCGCAACTGATTACTTAGTTAAGTACAACTATTTCAATTTTTTTTAATGGGGTACTAGCTTTTCGCCCGGTGGGAATTTGGGAAAATTATGTAGCCTATGTGTTAATCCAGGGTGTCAGCCACCTCCATACAAAATTTTATCAAAATTGGTCCAGCCGTTTGAGCATGAAACAGTAATAAACATCCATAAAAAAATCACGTTTAAGGATTTAGAAACACGTTTTAATTATTTAGATAATTCGTTTGCACGCTTGATTGGGAGTGAAAGAAAACTTTGAATGTGCTTATTGCCAACTTCTCCCAGGCATACTCTAGTGTAGAAGTCAGTAAGTAACACACGAGGATTTTTCTGTTTCGTGGGCGAAAGGCTGATAACCTATCACCGCTATACTCATATTCCATCTAATAACCCTCAGAATTAATTATCAAATGTGGCGTGAACAGGGTGAACAGAACCACATAACGTTCTGCTTATCCCAGCAGAGATTATGCGTGTGTGTATAAATGAATGAATGATAGCTCGCTTACATGTTTGTCTTTCTTTCACATTGCATTGTATGAAGTTTACAAAACAATGTGTAGCAGACGTAAAGCCACTAAGTACGTTAAAAAATAAAACATAAAAGATAAAATAAAAATCTATAGGTATATATTTAATTAATCTTACACTTCGTTACGTTACGTAGTATTATTATTAGCCTGTATTTACAACAACTCGTCTGTTGAAAACGAAATTTTTTTTTCTGGAAATAATAATAGAGACATAAAGTAACGAATACCTAGTGAGAAGGGAAAAACTGACACTTATTAATTATTACTATTAGACACGATTTCTATAAGTCTTCGTATTTGATAGAGATTCCGTGTAATCTGAGGTTTGTCTAGCTAGAGATTCTTAAAATTATTGTATACAATGTAAATTGTCTTACCTAGTGCATTGACTTTGACAGTCGAACAAGTTTAGGGTGTAAAATTTGTACAAAATTCACGAATTCCTAACAAAAAATTCTTGACTTTAAAAATAAAACTGAACTGACCTAATGGCGCTTGTGATCTGTTATTAAATGTATTGTAAGTGTGTTATTAATTCTTTTAAAAAGTACTTTTTTGGGAAAAGATGACTCAACTATTCTAATGCCGATGAAAAGCTCGTTGCGGCATTAGACGGTAGACAAGAGAAGCCACAACCGCCATTTTCGCGATAATGCATTAGTCTAAGATTTGAGTTCGGTTCTCTTGCACGTACGCACGTTGACAGGGAAGAACACGTTAAGTTCTATAAGAGTGGCGAGGACGAGGAACACAGCGTACATGGCGAGGCAGGCGCGCCCCACCGCCGCGTCCAGCTTAAACTTGTTGAACCAGAACGTGAGGTACAGCATCAGCAGCGTCGATAGCAGCGATATCGCCGAGTACTCCAGCCCCATCGAGTTTATCTTCACCTGTTCACATCAAGTTATCATTCTAAATATTGTATGTCCGAAACAATAAATCCATCTATCTTTCCTTCCTTTTTTCGCTCCATTTATCTTACTTATCTATCTTACGCTCCATTTTTAAAAACGTGCGACTGCTTTAATGCTATTAATTAATTACCAACTACGATATTGGATCGTAATAATTTCTATCAGAGACACTTAAAATCGCTTTAGCAAAAACTTCGCTGCGCTTACAATATTCGCCAGGGTCGCATAAACTAATTTAAAAACATTTAAAATGCATTAGTTACGTTCTAACCCAGTAATTTCCTGGCTCCGCAGGTGTTAACGACGCCTTGATGAGCCACGGCAGGCCCAGGCACAGGAGGATATCGAAAGTATTCGACCCGATCGAATTACTGATGCCCATTGATCCGTGACCTAACACGCAGAAAAAAAGAAACATAAGTTGAAAATGAAAAGGGAAACAAGCATTGTTGTTAATTATATAAGTGTGTTGTGAACCTTTTTATTTTTTTTTGAAAGAGAATGATTTCGTTTTTATTACCTTGCTTTGCAACAATAACACTTGAGACAGCTTCAGGTACTGACGTCCCAGCCGCTAGGAATGTAATTCCCATAACGGAATCTGGTATCATTAACGTATCGCCTGGAAATAAAAATGTTGATTATAGAACTAAGTATCTAAAATTTTATAAAAATCTGAGGTCTGTGTTGAGTTCTCACCTATTATGGTGATCATCCAAGCGACGATGTAAGATAGTGATCCAATCCATACAATACACATCATGAACGTTAGCGGAAACCAGTTTTTGAATCGCGGCTTCTCACAATCCGGGATTGTGAACAGAAACACCAAATGTATTGGCCATGTCACAATCCATGTTGTCTAAAACAATGAAACATATTTATTATGGTTATTTTAATTAAGATTTGATTTCAAAAAATAACTTATAGCTATCACATACTTTTGTGAGCCAACTTCTTCCAGACGGCCATTTCCAAAGAGAGTGTTCATATTCCGTGACAGCCTCCTTGTTTGTTTCATCGATATTTGCTTGATTAACGTTTTCTTCTGGACAAGCTATCTCCATATCATTTGGCTTCGAGTCAGTGTCAATGTTTATAATTTTAATTTGACCGTCTTCATCCTTCTCTGCTTGACTGTTATTTTTACCGTTGCCATCTGGATGTGCAGACACAGCAATTTTTATATTTCCATTGTGCTGATGGTGGTCCATCGGAAGTTCAATTTTGTTAGTTGGTGATGCTAGTTTTAATTCTTTAAAGTCTGAAAATATAGTATTTATTTTATAATTATCTTTGAATTTCATACTTGTAATTTATGTTGCCGACTACATTTTTATAATTAAATATGTACAAACCGTTATCGGTACCTTCCTGGTTTCCATTTTGTTGTTTGTCAAAGACATTCTTAGCCCACTTCCAACTACCTGAAATTTAGTAACAGTTAAGTAAAATTTGCAAAGGAAAGTAAAAATAATAATCAAAACTTCTCACATTAAATACTAAATTATTTACTAGCTAAAAGACTTTTAAATTTTTACAATACAGTGCTCGAAAATGACACCATAATTATGGTTCTAAAGGTGTGAAGTGTTCATCTGACAATTTTTTTGTTTTAGGAATTTTAACAAATCAGCAAATAGCCGGACTTACCTATAGTCGGGCAGAGTTAGGTTTTGCGTCAAGGAAATAGTAACCGGCAATTAAAAATGTTTTTCTATAGATCTTTGCGTTAGTATAAACATTTTCATTTTGTACAATTTGAGTTGCAGCGCGGCTGTCAAAAAAAATTTCCAAAACCGTCAAAACAGGTTTTTTGCGATTTAGCGGTAAACTACGCGTCTGCCGGTAAAAGTTTATGTAGCAAAAAACCGCAACAAAAAGACGAACAAAATTACTTTTGTTGAGTCCCGATCGGTTTGGTAGTTTTTACGCAATCCGCAAAACAACGTGTTTTTTGGCCATTTTTACGAAATTCAATAACTCTCGTTGTATATTATACAAAGAGCTAAAATTTGGACTGAAGATAGATATTACAGCTTATAACATCTGTACCAAATTTTAGCTAGATCGCATTCAAACTTTTTGCAAACCGCAGCAAAAACTGAAAAATGGTCTTCTCGTAAAATGGCCCTAAAAAGTTTATTGACTACGTAGAGACTTTTGAAACCTCTCATTCTCTTTCTCTAATCCTTCTCTAAAATATATCAAAGTTTCATAAAGTTTAAGTGAGTGTAAGTCCCTAAAACGTTGATCACAAAGAGGACCATTTTTAAGTTTTTGCTGCGGTTTGCAAAAAGTTTAAATGCGATCGAGCTAAACGTTGGTACAGATGTTAGAGGCTGTAATATCTACCTTCAGTCCAAATTTCAGCTCTTTATATAATATACAACGAGAGTTATTGAATTTCGAAAAATCACCGTGATCGGCTAATTCTGCCCGACGACTATTACAGAGAATGATAATTCTCAGTAACTCTACGACCGACACACGACCGATAGTTTCCACTTCCTAGGCTATCACTGTCATGATATGTACTGTCATTCTAAGCTCTGAAGTATCGGTCGTAGACAAAGAATAGATTTCCAAATCCACAAATCATTCTATTAAAAAAAAGCTTCTACCTTTAGCAAAGTTCTGAATGGACTTGTCATAGTACATGATGCAAATGTAGACGCCGTAGAGCAGCACGAGGAAAAAGGCCTCGTACCACATTACGTACTCATCGTGCATGATGCAGATGAGGATAGACACAGTAATGCCGTACGCTAGGCAGTCCCGAGTCAACGGCCACCAGTCTAATGGCACCACCTTAGAAAAACGAAAAAAAAAAATTAATAAAAGACTTATGCTTTTCTGTAGCCTTTATCCCGTTATCTGAAGTCGACTGTATTTTATTATTCTTTGCTAATTGCTTGCTTTGAATAGGAGTCTAATGGGGTGGCTGATATAGTCGCCCAAGGCGACTAAAACCTTATTTAAACCGACTGCAGTGAAGAACAAATAATTAATAGGCGCCAAGAAGAAAAATAATTTAGAAAGCAAAGATTTAATCCGGGGTGCTAGTCCGCTTTAAGCTTTGAGTCAGATTGTAAAAAGACTGTTATTTTGTGTACGCCTGGTGTACATATTAGACATGGAGCATCAGTTATTTGTTTTAAATGCTTCATTAAGTGCACCGTTGGTGGTCCATGATAGTAAAAAAGGTGTCCCTTGATGGGGACGTACTCGTACATTGGACTGATGAGTAGGTATGAGTAAATGTTTGCTCACCATGCCAGCGCCGATCCCGCAGCAGGCAGCGACTGCGAGAATGTTGAAGACCGCGGAGCCCACGATGGTGCCCACACCGATGTCTCCTTCAGTGATGAACGTGCCGATCACGTTTACAAACAGCTCGGGCGCCGACGTGGCCGCCGCCATGAACGTGGCACCCGCCACGTCGTTCGTCATGTTCAACGCTGAAATGTGACCAGAATACCAATCAAATATCAGTTTTATTCAACCCTCAGATGAGTTTTCTGCTTTCATTTTTTTGCATTTTTATAAAATAGCATTTATTATTGCCACTACAACGGTTAGGTATTCCATTTTGTAATGACGATAAAATTATTTATTTATTGTGCTCTCAAAAATATACGTCTAAAAGTTTCCGTTGTGGTTTCACTGTTACACATTACTTTAAATAGACCTGTTACTTTAAATAGACCTTGAAGTCAAAGAAACATCTTGATACGTATTGAAATCGTTGTAAAAATAACAAAAACGATGATACCATGGCATATTCTGTCGACGGCTGGGACGAAGAACTTATCGCAGACAACAGCAAGAGCGATAAACAGGTAGAGAGAGATGGAGGCATGGAGCACAATGGCACCGTGCTGTCGCTGCAGCTCCGTGAACAGACCCTGAGGGAAGTCGTCTATGGCCGGCGGCGTACAGTTGCGACCAGGGGCAAATCCGTCTGTAACGTATAACACACATTTCTTAAAATATCTACAGGACTCACAAACAGTTACCTACGCTTCCAAGTAGATGACTGATGAGAAAGGAATTAAAGAAAAAGTAGCTACCTAATGTTTTTCTCCCTGATTTTTACATTAAGGATCGTAGTTAATCAAAATCGTAGGCTGACAACTCACAACACAGGGTATCCTAGTGTAAGCATCAGTGCGAAATGTGAAAGCAACTTATTTAAGTCCCGAGCCGGGATTTGGCGACCGAGCGTAGCGCGGGAGTTAATAGTTTAAGGGACTAAATAAGTCTTTCACCCGAGGTAAACACTGTGCTTTTCATTACTAATACGAAGGAAGTAAAAATAAAAACATGAATAAACTGAACTCATTGCTGGTATGCGAAAGTTACAAAACTCTACAACTCGAAAAAACCAATGAAGATCGGAATGCCACTTTCCCGCCTATTCTGTTTTTTTTCTGTGACTGACCAGCTATTCAGCCATTATTTTTCATTTTCATCATTGAAAAACATAGTAAATATTTTTTCCAAAATCTATGTTATTTTAAATAAAATAGCTAAAAGTAAATTATTATAAAGTCATTAAAAAAAGTATTCTTTAATGAATACTTAACTTTGTTATTTCAATTTTACATCGCGCTGTATAGAGTGGCTGTATAGGAAGTTGGAACACATTTTTTTAAATACTTAATTTGACAGCTGTCAGTTGAAAGCAATTCTCCCTAGGTTTGAAAAGTATTACTTTTGCCATAACTTATCAAGAAGTGAAGTGAAGTGAAAGTATTACTTTCAAGCCGCTCCGTAGGCAACTTCAGACCTACTTTCTGAGTAAGAGTAATGAAAAAGAAATTCCATTTGTGTAAGGCGGACATCAAACTGCAACTGAAACCGCTCCGGTACGGTGTGCGGTGCTACGTTTTTAGGGTTCCGTACCCAAAGGGTAAAAACGGGACCTATTACTGTTGAAATTTTCACAGATGATGTATTCTTGTTGCCGCTATAACAACAAATACTAAAAAATAGAATAAAATAAATATTTGAGCAGGCTCCTATACAACAAACGTGATTTTTTTTGTCGTTTTTGTAGATAATGGTAATTGGCCGATTTTTTTTACATACTAACGCCCCATCTCCGTCCAAAGTAAAAAACCGCAGCACCGAACACAGGAGCGGTTTTAGGTACTATATGTTATCTACCCGAGTCGAAGAATAGTGTAAGGCTTTCTTAACTTTTTCCGTGCAGAAAAACCTGCGATCCAGGTTCTCAGGCCCTGAAAGAAGAACTGGGGTAAAGTATACCTAGTTTTTACCCAGTAGAAAGTCCTACTTTTTTAACTTTCACGAATAAAATTTTAACTTTCACAAATAGTGAACAGTGAAAGTTTTAAGAGTATGGCACATTGGCCGTGTGGTGATCGGTTGAGAATAACACCACCCCATCTCTTTCCGTGGGTGTCGTAAGAGGCGACTGTGGAGACTCAAATGAGACTTGCCTCCTAGTAATCCATCCCAGGCAACGACACTTTATTTATTTCTGAATCTTAGGTGTCGTCCTATAGTCTCATGCGGTGTGGTAGGCTCTGTTAAGGGCCGTCTGGTTCGCGACCACCCTCCTACCGAAGTGCGACGCCAAACAGCTTGCTGTGTTCCGTCGGTGCGTGGGAGTACCAGTGCCTTTATAGGCATTTTCTGGGTTAACTCGCTCCATTGTCGACCTCATCTTTGACCTTTATGGTCAAGATTGAGGTCAAGAGTTAACCCATCTTATAATAAAAAATAATAAAAACATAGTATACAAGAGCATAGATTGGTATGTTTTTTCGTGTCTCAAGCGACCCACTATAAAAAAGAAACATTTTTTTTAATGTCTGTCCGTTATTCGCGACTGGCGGCGCGATATTTTTACTTCTAAGTAACGTTAATATACCATTTATGTTTTTTTATGTGTGGGGTGGGCGGGCACTTGAAAGAGTCATTGCCAATATATTTATTTGCACTTATAGTAACGTTCAAAGATTGATTTTCACGTCAAAAGTCACAGCGCTCTTCCGGAATGTTACAGGGAATTTTCTATATTACCGAACCAATAACTTCTTATAATGTATCTTTGCCCGCCACCTATGATTGATTGTATTTATTTTATCTGACCTCGGTTTTTCCGATTCTAATATTTCTTTTAACTAATAACATTGTTGTACATTTTCATTAATCTTGAAGGAGGCCGCTACGTGCTACGAAACTTACGAATAAACGCTACGAACAGCTACGAATTAGTTTGGAATCATTAGTAACTTTGAAGGTTGCAAAGTATTGTTTAAAAACTTTACTGAAGCCCCTCTTGCGAATTGTAGGAACTGTTCAGATAGACATTAGGATTCAACATTATTTGAAATTTGTGTTGCATATCGCTTATTATTATTATACATATAAGTGGGGGATAAAAATAAGTCACAAGGAGCTAAGTAGAGGCTGTAAGGTAGGTAAGGTCGGGTTTCAATACCCGATTCTTGAATAAGCGCCTTTGTTTTGAGGGAAGAGTGCGAAGACGCGTTGTCGTGGTGCAGCATCATTCCCCGGAGCACAGTCTTTGGTCGCCTCTCCTGCACAGCTTTGAAAACTTGTGGCAACGCGATTGTAGTATACCATTCTAGGTTAACAGACCTACAATTCCCTAGCATTGATGTTGCAAGATGTCCACTCCGTGAAAAAAAACTGGCCACCATTTTTTTGCGAATGTTCCGCGGTCTTTGTAATTTTGTTACCAACTGGCCATCTGGAAACACCCATACCGAAGAACGCTTCTTGCTTTCCGGATCATATTGATATATCCATGTTTCATCGCCATTAATAATTTCAGAAACACGTCTTGACCCATTATTTTCAAAACTTAGACGCATCTCACGGCAAAATTCCACACGGGCTTCTTTTTCCGTTGCGGAGAGCAAACGAGGTATCCAACGACAACAAAGCTTTCCCATTCTAAGATGTTCATGTAATATGGTGTGAACAGTAACCGAACTGATGCCTAAGAGTTATTCTATGTGCTTGTATGTAATACGTGGGTCATCTCGCACAATTATTTCATTAGTCCACACACTTTCAATAGGGACTCCTGTTGGCGAGCGTAAACTTCTGTCATCATCTTCCAGGCTATTTTTCCCCTTTTAAATACGTTAAACCATCTGAAATGTTTGCCTGAGAAGGAACAGACTCACTTTAAGCTAATTTTAAACTTTCTAAGCATAATCTTCAGATAAACCTCATTTAATGTCGTCCTATATCATAGCACGCAAATCTTCACGTTTAAGCTCCATTGTAATATACGAAAAAGCGAAAAATGAAGTCAGGATAGCGCTTCAAATTTTTATTTTTATTTTGTTGCTGTAAATATGGCTTTTTGTGTTTGATTTTAGAATAAAGTTACTTTTTAACAATATATGATACAGCTAGATGCGTTCCATTTTTAAATTTCGAGCATCTCGAGACTTATACATATAGCCACCTACGTAAGAAATAAAACGGGCAAGTGCGTGTCGGACTCGCACACGAATGGTTCCGTACCATTACCTATAAAACCGGCCAAGTGCGAGTCGGACTCTATAAAAACCATAATCTCTATAAAATCACTTTTGTTGTATGAGAGCCCTCTTAAATATTTGATTTATTGTACTTTTTAGTAATTTTTGTTATAGCAGCAACAAAAATACAACATCTGCGAAAATTTCAACTGTCTAACTATCATGATTCATGAGATACAGTCTTGGATAGACTTATCTATAAAAACGAGCAAAAAAAACACGTTTTTTGTATGGGAGCCCCTTAAATATTTATTTTATTCTGGTTTTTAGTATTTGTTGTTATACGGCACATGGAAATACTGTCTAACTATCACGGTTCATGAGCTACGGACGGACAGTGGAGTCTTAGTAATAGGGTCCCGTTTTTACGCTTTGGGTACGGAACCCTAAAAATCTGTATTTTGTATTACGAAGGGCTGACAGCCTGACACTTCATGAACTAATTAACTACTTATTATTTTATAGTCAAAGAAATAACGTTTGCACACCCGCGTGCAGGATTTGTATCGTACGCGGCGTTGACAAGCGCGCGACGGGTTAACTTAAATTTGTCACTGTTTAATTTTGGCATTGCTTTACAGCTAATTATGTTTCTGATTATTTTTATTTAAATTTGAGCAAAACAACCAAACGAAAATAAAATACGCGAGTGTAAATTATACAGATATTAGCATAATCAGACAATAATAAGAGATAAAACTGTGTAGGCGGTATTAGTGGCACGCGTATCTACGTATCTACCTACTAACCAAACTATATCCACTCATTGTAACAAAATATTGTTGGAAATGAAAGGACTTCCTTAAAACTTCTTGAGTTTGAAGGCCTGTCACACCGAAGAGCACCAACCTGTCGCAGTGGAGAGCTCTCGATCCTACACAATGTAGTTTATGTTATGATTCGATGTCGCTCCTGATTAATTTTATTATTGTTATTGATTACAATACGCGTAAAACGTGGCTGTTGTTTACTATTTTTTTATCCATTGATAATAAAAAATCTATTCTCCACAAAACAAAAAACTGATGCAATTATTTAAATACTTAATAATATTTTTATACGTTAAGTGCGATTTTGCCTCAATTTGAAAATCAGTCTAAACAGACCATAACAAGTCTTTTGGGTAAAAAGCAAGAATGGGCCTTTTTATAATAAGAAAACAGCACGGCAATAATGTATTACCATTGCGTCCTATGTTATAGTAATACTAGAAGCTGAGAACAAGGGGACAGTGGTAATTCAAATTTGGACTGCTGAGCCATTCCGTTAGAATTATAAAAAGGCCCATTGGGCCATGGCAGAAGACCTTTAGTGCTCTTGAGTTTTCGCATTTCGTATAATTTAAAAAAATAAAAACATTTTCAATAGAGTTGCTCGAAAAATAAACATTGTATGGCTATAAACATAAACAGAAAGTAGCTCATTGTAGCACTAGTGCTTTTTACTTTGTGGTTTTTTTCTTAATTTTCACTAGTCAAATTAAAAATTTTATCAGCAAGGAGGTTTGTATACTGAGAATAAAATCATGTCGACTTCATGTGTAATACCGCGCAAGATTATCTTCTTCCTACAAAATTCCGTGAAAAATATCTAGTTGCTTACATTTGTTTTTTATTCATGACTTTTCTCACAAATGTATTGAAAAACTTCGTGTGACACCCGGGTGTAAAGGTTATTGTAAACTCCTGACAACGGTGAGCCCTCGCCTGCGGCTCGTGCTTACATACGTCAACTCGTTTACAATGACCTCCTTTACACCCTCGTATCACAATGTACTATTAATTTTCGACCTAATTACTGTATATAAACCAACTTTGGATACCTAAAAAAAAAACATTTCAAATATTTTTGAATACAAGTAACACTTACGAATCGATTTGATTTGATTAGTAGTAAAATTATCTTTGCCGAAGAATTTAAATTCTTTTCGATTTTTTTTAAAGTGAGGATTCAGATTGTGTAGTTTGTATACGCCTATAATAACAATTAAATGCCCATAAAAAACTCAATCGAGTGATCGTTTTAGATCGTCGTAATGTCCGACCTCATAGTTAACCTCGTATCGATGTCAATTGACTTATCTATGAAGTTAATACGTCGCTTGAGTAGTACACTTCGCAATCGACATTTATCAATCATCACAATATCAACTAACTAGCTAGAGTATAATCGTTATTAACTAACTTGTAATGTTGATTAGTCAGGTTTGTCGTGTAAACAACTCGGCCTTGACTAAATTGAAAATAAATCCTTGAATTGTGTTCGTTTATATTTCTAATCATTAAAAAATTAGGTATTATATTTTTAGATTACCCACACGAAATTGTGGAAATCTGTGTGCAAATATAAAAGTGCCAATTAGGTTAAATAAACACACTTCCTTTGTAGCTCTAAATATGTTCTAACAACAGCAATGTCAATAGCCCGTGCCGAGCAATTGCCTTAAACGACCATTGCATTAACTTCTTTAAACGGGTTAACTGATTTCAGAAAATATGTGGTGAGTGACCACCAACGTAGCTGAGGATATTATCTCGCAGGCAAGTGCCGAATTGTGCGTGACATATCTAGTTTAGACACTCGCACATACTCGTATCCAAGTGCACTAAGATGGAAATTGACAGTTCAAAGAAGACGGGAAGTCCGCATTATCGTCGCACGCTCGTCTGTTATCTACTCTCTATTACTTAAGAACAAGGTAGGTTGTTGATTTCAAATTCTTAAAGCAAAATCAAGTTTTCTAAAACCCCTTGTTTTGATGATCTTTGTACAACCATTGCATATATAAAGGACTACTAATTATTATGACAATGATCCGTGAACATCGAATTTATCACATGTAATATTAAAATTGCGTGATAGTGGCATCGGCAAGTCACGTGAAGATCGACAGCAGGTAACCTTGCGCACTGGCAGCCCTGAGGTGACGACAGCCAATTGACAATTTGCGCGAGGACCGACCGGATGAGGCGCCCGCGCCGCCGCGCCGCCACGTCCCTGCTCATACCTCCTCCTTCCAACTTTAGGAACATCACAAACGAATGTAGCAAATTTACGATTTCTCCATTCATACTATATGTTATGAAAATTCAGTACCCGCTTTAAGCGAGAAGCTGGTACTCCCATTGCATGGTACCCAATTGTCGGTAACGATGAAGATCACTAATTAATGAGGGAGCTAAAGATAGGAAGTTGTTGAAGCTGTTCATAATCAATTACAACTTGTCAACCCGCGTTCTAATATAACTTAGGAGGTTGGTAAATGGGCCCAATCGAATTCTCCAACTTAACAATTTAGACACTGGACCACTGGACCTTTTCTTTTGAAGTGTCGTCAATTCTTGTACAATATTGAACGAAAGTTAATTCGTTCACAATTAAAGATTTTGTTTCGGAAATAAGTACTTTCGCTATGGTTTGTATTTATTAGTTACAAGGATTCAACTACAACCATAGGATTGACATAATATATACAAGTTGAAGGAAATTTATCGGTTAGCGAAAATTTGTTTTCCAAGTAGGATGAACTTAATGTACGCAAAAAAGTATCTACAAATATAATAAAGTTAATTAACAGTTATTTATATAAAACAATGAATAAGATAGTTTCAATGTTTTTGTGTAAGCCATTAAATAGTGTGGGATGAAAACAACACAATATTTGACACAACTCCCGATTTCAAAGTTTAATACGTTGAGTAAAGAAATATAATAACTAAGAATCAACTCTACATAGTTGCTGATATGAACCTTTTGTTATAGCCACGTGGCAACAGTATAACTACAGATATACTTAACTTATTAGCCCAATACATTTTTAACGAAAGTATAAGTAAACATGTATGCATTGAGTATTAAATTTTAGTTTTAATACTCTGAAACCTTTTAACAAGTATCTATCTACATTGAATTGTCACTAACTCGTGTTCAAAAAGGCCTGCCCCTATTGTTAAGGCGATTAACCACGCCCGAGATTCGTTGACTTTTTATTTGAATGGTTACAAGTTTACTACATACACTATACATACCTACGATTCGGTAACTATTATATACCAAGGACAATTTGGCAAGTAAAAGGATACAAAAATCGAAAAAGATTTTTTAAATAAATGGATAATGAGAAGTTTTAGATTTCAATCACCGTTGTCGGTATTTTTTACTAGTTACATTCTTGAAAAGTTGTTGTTTACTCTCCTATCTTATATTAATAATAAGATAAACAAATCAAATTATACCTGTCGTGACGTTTTCCATAGCGCGCAATCAGTCTTCCATACTTACGCGCGGCACCGAGTCAAGTCTGCAGGACCGGCGCCGGCGAGCACACGAGCCACTACATTCACTTTCAACTACCAGCACTGGACCGCTGATGTAATCTTCTTCCCGGACCGTTTTGATTCACTTTGCTCTAGTGAGTGACCTAGCCATTCACCGAGAATTGGACACACTTCCGACCTGCTTCGATGTAACCTTGCTGAGCACGCTAGCACTTCACCAGGTTTGACCGATGGCTCGACCTTTAGATACCAAAATCTGACCTCCTAGGCCAAGTACTACGGAAAATGAAAGAGATTGACTCGTACCTCGATCGGAGGTATTCATATTGACGTGGTGTTGAGTGGAGCGCGACGCAGGCGACCGGGGACGTCGCCACTGGCGTCCGAATGCCGTCGTTCGCGCTCAAACGGACATAATGGACCCGCCGGAGAACTCGTCAAAAGAAGAATACGAGCCAATTATATATTTCCATACAATACACGTACGTCGGGCGACGCTCGGCGGCAGTGCGGGAGTGACTCCCGGTGCGAGCTGCATGGTCTCCGCACTCGGCGGCTGCTCAGCTCGCCTCACGTGCTCCCGCCTCCGCTCTTATGCACGCTTTTTTGGTAGGCGTCTATACCGTAAATCAATACAAACTTTATTTTTCAAGAAAATTGTTAGGAACGTGATAAATCTGAATTTAATGTTTAAATTAACAAAAGACTTTGTAAAACCTATCAAAATTAAAAAAATATAAATGTTATAAATTAACTTTGTTTTTTTAGGCCATACCTAAAAAATACACACATACGCACAGTATAATATTAGCATTCAAAAATTCACACACCATTCACATCATTTGATGTTAAAGTGGACCATCAGAGCCGTCGATCGTGATTTCAATAATCCGTTAGGTCAAACGTCAATTTATCGGCCCTTGCCTGCGCCCGCGCCCCTCCGCCATGCCGCCGGCGGTCGGCACGACACTTTTACAATTATACTCAATTAAAAGATTTGAGCACATATACTGTAATCATGATAATGACTAACTCTTTATAAATTGTGGGTGTCACAAAGGAAACCGAAAGTATGAAACATTAAAAGAAACATCTACATTGAAATGTTTTAATTTTGAGCCGCGCGGAATTTCCAAAATATAGCAAAACCGGCAAAAATGCATTCATATGGCTTGATGACCGTATGCTTTAACAAGCAAGAGCACTTCGGCGTCCCCGTTCACGCCATTACCGCCTAATATGACATAGTGGTAAGCCTATCAAAGAAAAATTGTTTTCTTGACTAAAATTGCAAATACATAATGCATTTTTTAAATTTATCAATGACGCTAAACGAGTCTTATTTAACTTGTGGGTGTAACATGAAACACGTGTGTAACCGGGAAATGATAAACAAAACCATTTTTAATAAAACTCGCCACCGATACTTAAGAAATCTCTAAAAGCCTTAAATATCCTATCAATTGATATCACATTATCAAGCTCATACACTTCACGACAGACATTAAGAAAATATTGGCCTACACCTCTTCAAACAACGGAAAGTTCCTTGGCTATGTCGAGTGTTGGTAATCTTTAGATTAAACATGTTTTAGTGGAATATTTTTATTCGAATCTTCCAGATCTAATGCTTTCGATAAAATTTAATTACGATATCAACGTGCATTTAGGACAAGTACAAAAAAAAGATAACAAGGTGTGTGAAAACTTGAAAAGCATAATAGATATATTTAAATATAAAATATTCAATTAACTGATCCCTTGTTTATATTTAGTTAGTTAATAGCATTAATTTCGGTTACTTATCTTCAGGTATACAGGGTAACTAATATAACATAACTTATATAATATAACTAATATAAATAAATATGATACAGGGTAACTAATAAAATCGTGATATTTTGTAGGACTAAAAACAAATTCTAAACGTGATTGCAGTAATCTTTTTAAAAAAATCTGGCAGGTATAAAAAAAACTTGCGACTTGACTTGTCGTAAAAAATTTGACTTCATAGAAATCGTCAAGAGACTGATGGTAGTAAATCACGAGATGGCTGCTACTGAGTAAGACGAAATCAGGAGCTGGCTGATAAAAATAATAAGTGGGCTGCTACAAATAATAACTTGGTGACTAACGTTAACCTTCGCGCGATTCTTGCGCCAAACCGCTTGCTGTGTTCCGTCGGTGAGTGGGAGTACAGTCAAGAGCAGGTCACGCTTTACACTACCAGCTGAGCTTTCATTTATACTGAGCGCCATACAATGCAGGGCCGGTCCAAAGTCCAAAGTGTCAAGCTTGACGTGCTCTTGAGTGTACCAGTACCTTTAAAGGCATTTTCTGGGTTAACTCGCTCCATCGTCGACCTCATCTTTGACCTTTATGGTCAAGATTGAGGTCAAGAGTTAACCCATCTTATAATAAAAAATAAATAATAACCCGTGTATGTGGGGTTATAAAAAGCAAATCATATCTTAAAATCGATATTATTACTCATTGTGACCACGACACATCTTTGAAAAAAATTGATGTCTGCCATCTTGGATTCCAAAGTAAGTATCACTTTCTGCCATCTGCATTCCAAAAAAAACAAGAAAATGATTACTTTTTAAGTACTTTTTACGTTTTTTGTATGCTCGATTTAGTAATAATTATATGCCATTATCAAAAAAATTCGCTACTATCATTTTGTCGTTTGAAAATAAATAACGCTGCCAGTTTAAAATAAAATGAAACCTGCAACAATTTTTTATGGGTGCCTTTTTTTTCTTTCCTTTGACTCTTGGATATATTGTTTGCCAATTTTAGTAGTTAATTTCATTATTTTATGGATCTAAACTGCACATTTTCTGTCGCTCGATAAATAACGATCCTATTAAAACTACATACAAATAAGGCATGTACTTGATTAATATTATAATATGATAACGCTTGATGAATATGAAAAGGAATATCAGAAAATGTCCGCAGAAACAAACAAATTTAGTTATATCAAGGCTCAAATCTATCAATTTTATTTGTATTTATACTTAATTGTGATATCGAAACGCTTTAAAGTTATTTATAAAATTTATTAAAAAAGTAACGTCCGAAGTTCTTTCGACCGGTTACCTGTGTCTGTCCAAACACCTATTTACATTGTTGGCGATAACCACTGATAACCACGTAGCAATAACGCCAATAATAATATTATTTTACTGATAAATCAACATTTCTTCAAGAGTTGATGGAATCCCTGACCACAGTACCGCTTTAGTCCTGGAAAACATTGCACGTTTATGTTCATTATATTAATCGTAATTTCTTATCTTCCAATGCAATTAAGCTGTATATACAGCGAAATATTCGAATTCTTTATTTGACAAAAGCTGCAATAATAATTTAGTGTTAATATTAATTAACAATTATTTTAATCTAGTCATCGTAATTTAAGTGGTTATTAGATTTAAATGGCAAATATGTTGATAAGGACTAGATATTTACAGTGTAAAGCTAGAGTTGCAGTTATTGTAAGGGTGATATTCTTTTTCGGGATACCGTCATTTTATTTTTTGTTTATGCGTGGTGGTGTTCCTGAAGATCTGGCGTTACAGAAAGTTGTTGATTTTCAGACAGGTAAATTATCTAGTTATCCATAAGTTGATGTATTATCGGTGATGACAATGGGGTGATCTGATTTGGTTTTATAGGCGAAGCGAGCCATTTGTCCCGGCATCTTCTGGGCGCTTTGGAAGTTGAGGGCAGGAACTGCACCCCGGCTGCCATCCTCGAGTTTCCTTCTGATGGATTTACTCGTTCACAACGACAACATGTACGTATTTTTTTCCTTTATGTTTTGGCCTACGTCCCTTGGGGTGATTCACACCCTTCCTTAATTTTGCTAACTGATTTAAAGTAATCCAATAGCGTCGCATTCACATTACGCATGCACTCAATGCACTCTGCCGTAATAATATTTAAATTCTTTACCAAGCGTTTACTTGCTAAATTATTTAAACCATATTTGTGTAACTACAGATTATATCAATTTTACTTGAATTTTTTAACATACTTTTTAATACATCGCTTTTTTATGAAATAAACAATAAGTTTTTGCTTTGCGTTTTTTTTTACGACACATCTGATATTATCTTATTTGTAACTTCGTGATTTTTTTGTTGATTTTTTCTTGTGATTTTTTGCACTTCAATTTTCTATGTTCGTTCTTTGAATTTATTTAATTACAGCTCATTTTCTTTTCTTTCAATTATAAGATTATAAATATAATAAGAAAGTGTTGCAGAAATTTTTAAATTTAAGTTATAAAATAATGAAATTCAATTATTATGAACAGGGTTTCATAGTGGTCCACTGCGTTCTCGCAATGTACTGCTTCCTTTTGCTCGGAACTGTGTGCGAGCAATACTTCGTGCCTGCCATAGAGATCATATGTGAGCGTGAGTACAATAATACGTTTATGTAAGGTGAACAAAAACACTGAAAGTCGCTACAGGTCTTTTCCCATACATCACCCATTTAACATTGCCTAAAAAAACAAGGGGTCCAAGTACTTCATAATCATTATAGAGATAGAGAGGTCATTAGAAGTTACTATTTGTTTTAAACAGGCATTTGGCTATAAGTACTGGAGTAGTTTTAACATACAATAAAAACAGGTACTTACCACGCTTTTTCTTTTAAATGAGTATCCACTATTTCGGCGCTGTTGTAAGCACCATAAACACCAGTTACAATATTCTAAAAACTAATGAAAATAACCCCTACTGGAAGTATCTGAAAATAAATAGTAACCTCTGTGTATTTCTGTTCAGAGATCACTTATATACCATTTTTATTACCATTCTAGATGTCCGTCCGCGACTTCGTTCCCATGGGAATTATCCCGGTGTTTTTTTTAAATATAAACCTGGTCTTGACAATAAGAAACACAACAAAAAAATAATCATCCAAATCGATCAAGCCGTTCTCAAGTTAAAGCATGACCAGAAGAAATAGGGGTTCATTTTATATACAAGGTGAAAAAAAACCTCCTAACTATATTCAAAATCCTGAACCAGTATCAATCAAAGAACACATAACTGAAAAAAAAAAATTTTAATTTTTTTTTCAATGGGAATAGTTCATTTTTTGCCTAAACGTAGACATTACTAATACACCAGGCACGCGAGAGGTGCGGGTAGCGCTCCAGGGGCTTGAACCCGAGTGGTGTCTACGTTTAGGAAAAAACAATCCCACCGAAAAAAAAAAAATTAAAAAAAATGAAAAGTGTTCTGTAAGTGATACTGGTTCAGGATTTTGAATATAGCTAGGAGGTTCTTTTTCACCCTGTATATAGATTAATTAATGAACTCCTTACGTACATCCAAATATGTGGCGTAAGTTCCATCGCTGGCGGGAAAAAAATAAAAAACTCCTTTATGCCAAAACGGTACCTTTATATGCCATAACAACTTTTATTCTTAAGAACTAAGTCAGTACTGTAATAGAAGTTGTTCAGTTTTACGAAAATTTCAGGTAAATTAGTTATAATTTACAAATGAAACTTCCCCATACATATACTTACAAAGTAAGAAGTAAGAAGTTATAATTTACAAATGAAACTTCCCCATACATATACTTACAAAAGATACTTCTAAAAGGTAATTAGATCTCTTTCTCAAAAGAACTTTATCTTTCAATTGCGATTCCTGGAAAAAATGGTTCCTCATTGTTGCGTGACTAAGGTACTTATACGACATAATTATGTCGCACACACAGACGGCACTCGGTATCTAACAAATAACAAATAACACTTGTCTGTGTGTATTAGAACTGATTGGCAGGAATTTCCTACCCTAAATTATTGAGTCTAATAAACTACGCCTAATTTATGTTACAAGTAGGTATATAATATGTTACAGACAAATCTGATTCCGACATTATCTTTTAGTATGTTATCAGGTTACACATTATACACAGTTGCACTTCCAAAACCGTTCACTATTATAAACGCGATAAGGGCGACGACGCCACTTCATTATAACACGTATAATTAGTCTGACATGCTGTCAGGCGAAAAAAACTTCTCACTCTGTCTTTAGAAGAATGTAGTTCCAAGTAATGGCGGGTCCAAAATGCTGTTTATTTCAATACATCAGTAGGAGCAACGGTTTGAGTTGTTTCCAAAAAAATATTACTTTGATATGGGCAGGAATGAACATAGCAGCAGACATAGCAGGAGCCACGTTCATGGCAGCTGCTAGCTCCAGCCCTGAGCTGTTCATCAACTGCGTGGGTACCTTCGTTACCGAGAGCGACCTCGGCGTTGGCGCCATCGTTGGATCCGCCGTCTTCAATGTCCTCGCCGTGCCCGCTTGCTGTGCCCTCTTTTCAGAGAAGGTTTCCTAATAATTTTCTAATCACAAACCGTATCCAATGCCATCAAAAGAATCGCAGTTACAACCATGTTTTTCTATATTAATATTGTAAAGAGGAAAGATTTTATTTTTTGTTTGCATTGAATAGGCTCCGAAACTACTGGACCGATTTGAAAAATTCTTTCACCATTAGAAAGCTACATTATCCCCAATCGACATGGGCTACATAATTTTCTTGAATTCCCACAGGAATGAAGTCCCGGGCGGAATGCTAGTATTTTATAAATCTTTTTTTTAATTGACAAAGATGCATGAAAATAGGAAATAAGAAAATTTTATTAGATTGAATTTAATTTAAAAAGAGCAACCTTTAGAGTTTCTTATCTGTTCTTTTCGGGTAAAGACTACACTTTTGCAAACAGACAAAGAGTTAATAAAACAAAGTTGATTTGGTAATTGACATACACACATCAACACGGTCTAGGGATATTGCACGATTTTTCATACAAAAGAGGTCTGTTTGAGAAGCTATAATAGCAATATTCGAGATACATGGAGGGCTATAATTTTCAGACGAGCAAGTGCTAAACCTGAATTTTCAATTCTAGTCAATAAATTTTGTTTTACTTTAAAGTGAAAACGTGACGAAAATGAAAAAATAATTGCGTAAATTTGACCATTTTCATACAAAAAGCAGGCAAAAAGTGCATCTTTGTTTTCGTTTTACAAATTTTAAGTAAAACAAAATTTATCACTCCTACACCAGGCACGCGAGGGGTACGGGAAGCGCTCGGGGGGTGCACCCGAGTAGTGTCTACGTTTTGGAAAAAAAATTCCCACCGATCAAAAGTGATACTGGTGCAGGATTTTCAATAAAGCTAGGAGGTTCTTTTTCAACCTGTATACAGGGCTTTAGGAAAATCACTTTCAACCTCTCGGGTGGTAAATCAGTCCATGAAACTGAACAAGTTTCCCAAGGAACAAAGGTCGAAGTATGAAAAAAAAATTTTGACTTCCCATACAAAATGCGCTATCAGCTGACGCAGTTTGTATGGGAACTAAAAAATTTTTTGTCGTTTTCCGACCTTTGTTCCTTGGGAAAGTTGTTCAGTTTCATGGACTGATTTACCACCCGAGAGGTTAAAAGTGATTTACCTAAAGCCCTGTATACCAAATATCCTCTAGAAAATAAAGCGTTGAAATAACTTTAAAGAAGCAACTTAATTTTAAACATAAATTAATACCAAACTTAAATAATAACACAATCCAATCGGGTGCTGTGAGTGAAGAGTACTTACGTGCTTCTATTTTCTTATTGTGGGTCGGCAAATTTCATATTTATTGAACAAGAAGGACACCGTTTGCCTAGAAACATAAAGGAAATAATATAAGTGCAGTATGTAATATGATGATATTGTCAGGTGATTGACCTGGACTGGTGGTCGGTGTCTCGGGACTGCCTAATGTACGCAGTGGCGGTGGTGGCGCTTATCTTGTCGCTCCTGGATGACAGGATCTACTGGCATGAGGCATTGCTACTAGTCTCCATGTATGCGCTCTACATATTAGGTAAGTAATAGAACCAGGCGTTAGTAATCGTTAGGCGTAGCTAACCGTTATTAATTTATCTATCCAACATAGTATCCAATTTAGTCGTACATTACATAATTAATTAATAATTATAGACCAGTTCAAATCTTCTGGTCATAGAGCAAAGTAGTAAAATTACGTTTTGCTACAATTATTATTTACCTAGCAATTTCAAAACTAACTTCTGTAATTTAATTTACATATTATTAAGTGAATCGTTTTAATTTTTCATCTTTGTTAGTAGAGAATGTTACCCACATTGATCCATCCACCCTCACAGCTGTTACGCTATTTATGTTATTGTTAGTAAGGTTTAAAATCTAGTTTTTATGGGTTTTTTCAGCCATGGTTTTCAACGGGCCCTTGGGATCTTTCGTCAGAAGCGGTTGCTGTGTGTTTAACAAACCGAAAATGTACACAGAAATTACTCCACTTCTTATTAAAGGTATAATTACTCAAATTATATTTAATTTTGTTATAGATCTGATTTACGCTGTATTTTCGCCGGTTATCGCTGTCACATTTCGCCTTTTTCGTGCTCTTACTTAAGTACACATGCGCGTGTTCAAAATTTAATGTGATTTGATTGGTACACAATTTTTTTTTCTAGTTAAACTTAACATAATTGTTTTCGGAACTTGTATAAAATATGTGGTTTATGTGATACAAAAAAAAGTTTCATGAAAGTTAGTTTAGTAATTTCTTCTTGAATGAAAAAACATTGAAAATTATATTTATTAATTTGAATTAAAAACGTAATAATGGATTAAAACTTAAAATTATCAAAAAAGTACTATTAGTCGGGCAGAGTTAGGTTTTGCGTCAAGGAAATTGTAACCAGCAGTAAAATTTTTTTTTCTATAGATCTTTGAATTAGTATAAACATATTCATTTTGTACAACGTTAGACGAGCAGCGCGGCTGTTAAAAAAAATTTCAAAAACTGTCAAAACAGGTTTTTTGCGATTCACCGGTAAACTACATGTCTGTCGGTTAAAAGTGTAATGTAACAAAAAACCGCAATAAAAGACGAACAAAATGAGTTTTGTTGAGTCCCGATCGGTTTGGTAGTTTTTGCGCAATCCGCAAAAAACCGTGTTTTATGGCCAATTTTTCGAAATTCAATTACTTTCGTTGTATTTTATATAAAGAGCTGAAATTTGGACTGAAGGTAGATATTACAGCTTTTAACATCTGTACCAATATCTACCTTCAGTCTAAATTTTAGCTCTTTATATAAAATACAACGAGAGTTATTGAATTTCGATTAAATTGCGCAAAAACTACTAAACCGATCGGGACTCAAGAAAACTCATTTTGTTCGTCCTTTTATTGCGGTTTTTTGTTACATAATACTTTTTACCGCCAGACGCGTAGTTTACCGGTGTATCGCAAAAAACCTGTTTTGACAGTTTTGGACCTTTTTAGGGTTCCGTACCTCAAAAGGAAAAAACGGAACCCTTATAGGATCACTTTGTTGTCCGTCTGTCCGTCCGTCCGTCCGTCTGTCAAGACCCTTTTTCTCAGGAACGCGTGGAGGTATGAAGCTGAAATTTATATCAATTACTCAGGTCTACTGTCCCTTGAAGCTGTGAAAAAATCAAACTTCTAAGCCAACGCAATCAAAAGATACAGCCGTTTATGCCGCAAATTTCCGCAAATTTTCGACACTCGCAAAGGAATCAAAACCTACAGGGTACTTCCCGTGAACACAGAATCTTGAAATTTGGTACGAAGCAACGTCTTATAGCACAGATAAAGGAAAAATTGCGAAAACCATAAATTTTTAATTACATCATATCATAAAAATATTTTTAATATTTTTAAACTTACTACCCCTTTCCTCATGAACGCGTTGAGGTATTAAATTGAAATTCATATCAAATACTCAGGTCTACAATACCTTTAAGCTAAGTTTGTACGGAACCCTCGGTGCGCGAGTCCGACTCGCACTTGGCCGGTTTTTTTTTTGACAGCCGCGCTGCAACTCTAAAGTTTTACAAAATAAATATGTTTATACTAACGCAAAGATCTATTACAAAAATCATTTTTAATTGCTGGTTACAATTTCCCAGATTTTAGCACTGTGATCGGCTTAATTCTGCCCGACTATACACTTACTTATCGCGTCACGTCGTAGCAGTTTGCTACGAAATACTGTATTTTGACGTAGAGCCCTTCGACCAATTATGTAACCTACCATTAACGATTACGTGAAATGTAGAGCTTTGAAAATAAAGTTAGATAGAATTGTATACGACTTACATAAAAAAAACATACTTAAAGTGGTCATAGTTAATATAACACGACTAAAAAACGATTATTTCGTAGCATCTATGGTCTGACTACTACATAAAAATGTTACTTGTTTGTAAAGTAAGGTTTTTATAAATATAAAAATACTATTTATATTTATACAAACCGTACTAAAATAAATCTTTTTTATGTATTTGAGTTACGTCCACATACTTGATTTCCACGCCCTTGTCTGATTACGTATTTGTTTTGTGATTACTAAATATTATTTGCAATGTTATTCATAGAAGTCTACGATTACCAAACTTATATAATAAAATTCAACTAATATAATATGAATCTAAATTTATAATAACTACATAAGTAGGTATGTACATGCAGGCTAACAATGGTTCATATAAATTTATTTAATTACAGAGAAAACTAATCCCAAAGTGAGTCGTCGCATCAGTCGTCCTATCCAGAGTGACTTGGAGCAAGGCATTGAAATGACAAAACGACATGATTCTACTGGATCAGGTAACTAAATCCAATTCACAAATTAAACTCTACTGCAATTGATGCTTATATGATTCAAGAGCTAAGCGTTTACCCAATAGAGAAATATGCAATGTAATGATTACTTACCTATTAAGGAAACGCACGAAAATTACTAAACATCAAATTCGAAACTCTAGGCCATCATCACCTCCGAAACCTGTTTCGTACCTAATATATTTCTATTTTAAACAAGATTTTGAAAAAGGTTCGCGATAACTTTCGAAAAGTATAATTCTGAGGTGACCCAATATAAATTTTATCGAATATGATTACAGCACTTTAAAAAAATCTACTAAAACAATATACACATACATGTTATCTGTTTATAGGCATTGTTGGGATTGAAGTCTTTTGATTCTTATGTTTTTATCGTAGACAATTAAATATTTAAACCCTTAAAATCACACCAGTCGGCAGCCGACATGTGTACTACAGAAAGACCTTTTTCAATAAAGATTACAGCAGTAATCTAGACACGCGGTAGTGTGTCAAAGCCAAGTTCAAGAAACTGGCGTGCAGCACAGTGTGTAATTTTACACGAACCATTTGGAACCACTTTTGACCCCCTCATAACTCAAAAACTATTGCACATAAACATGTCAAATTTGCCTCGTATATTGGAACCCGCGAGATACCAAATTTCATAAACACACCTCAAACGGTTATTTAGATATTAACGTCCAAAAATCGTCATTTTTATCACTGACCTATACAGCAAAACTATAATCCTGTTCCAGATGACCTTGAAAGTTAAAATTTGGCATCCAGATAGGTATTTGGGAATAAATCAGAAACTACAAAGGTATAAATCAGAAACTAGTAAATTTTTATTATCTGATTATAATTTTTCAATTAATTGATTCTATTAGGAACACTTACTTAAAGTGCCTGCAATGTAAGAATCAGCAATCAAAATTGATAACAGCCGGTCTTAATGGTACCTACTAATAATTTTTGTACAAAAAGTAATGATATCCCATCAAAAACATAATGAGGAATGAGAGCCAAGTTCAATATTATGATATATGCCTTGGTTGTTGACTTCAACGACAAAAGAAGTGAGATCTAAATGGGTGCCATGTTCAATAGTCAGTCCTGAAATTTATTTGCAACAACATAAAATATTTTAAAACAACTTTCAATATAATTTCTTCTTATAAATTAATTAGGATAATATATTAAAGCATAAAGTCTGACTTGGCTAGTTTTCATATACAAATTATATTATAGCCTTCGCAAGTTCTACAACAGCTGTAAGTTCTTATATAATCTAGCTATCGAACATAGGGCTCTTCCCTGACTGTATTACTAGATACTTAATAATCATTCGTAAATTTAAAAAAAAAAGTCAGACCTCAGGCTTCAATATAGTGGCTAAGTTATAAGAAGTAGTGATATTTAAAGTTTTTTAAAATATTTTATGTTGTAACAAACAAATTTCAGGACTGAACCTTGAACATGGCACCCATTAGGTCTCACTTCTTCTGTCGTTGAAGTCATATATCATAATATTGAACTTGGCTCTCATTTCATATTTATGTTTTTGATGGGATTTATTAATTGGGGTACTACCAATGTAGTTACTCCACTTGGTAAAGTGCAATTGTAACTTTGGCCACAATCTAGACCAGCCCTTTTTATATGTAACCTCGATAAACCTGAATACTCTTTTATGAAATATTTTGATAAAGCTCTCTCTTAGTATTAAATATTTAATAGTACGGGGTATTTTGCCGCATTGGTCAACTTAGTAATTTATATTTTATTTTTATAAGATACTCGTATCCAGAATGTCGTGTCATGTACTGTAAATATTGCCCCTTAACAAACGGCAACAACCTCTTTGTTCGTTTTTTGTCCATGGTCTAATATTACAGACTGCAACACTTGTAACTCGGACTGCGAGAACTAGGTTACGATCCGAAAAAAATAAATTGTTTCAATTTCCGTCTTTTTCCTTGCATTTCGGAACCTAATTACCTCCTATAATTTCTGTCCAAAATATCTTAGTGGAGTTTTAAGATTCCCACATAATTGTTTTAGGTACAGTGAGTATTTATTTACGATTGTATCTTCTAATGCAGAAGACAGTATGAGCTCGTTGTGGTCGTGGCCAGACGAGAAAACTTCTGGCGCGAGGAAATTCCTGTGGGTGCTGACGTGGCCCATCAGCCTGGCTTTATGGCTGACCATCCCCGACTGCCGGAAATACCCTCGTCTCTATCCTCTCACCTTCGCAATGTGCATCACCTGGATCGGCGGGGTATCTTACCTCGTCGCTTGGATTATCACAGTAGTTGGTCAGTATTCTTTAAGCCATGGTTCCTAAAGCGATTTAATCACTGTCCATCATACTGGACCACCCGAGAGTGATGGAAACTTGAGGTTTACAGTCGGTCTCGTTTAATATGGCTCCGTCACTGTCTAATGAATCAGCGTGATAGACTTTGAGTAAGGGCCTTAAACTGTACACTGCGTCGACTTAGGACCTTTGCCTGCCATTTTTCTCTCTCACTTGCGAATAATAATGTTGTAGTTTGTATCAAAATCACAAAAGAACCGGACCTTATATTTAAGACTAGCTCCCCGTCCAGCTTTTGAACGGGGGAATTTTGAAGAATCTCTAAAATGTTTGTAGAAAAAACCATCTCTGAAGGAGTATACAATTAGCTTTCATGAAAATATATCTTTTTAATGGTGAAACCGCATCCAAATCCTTTGCGTGTTTTGAGATAAATTAGCGAGGAAACAGGCAGACGTAGAAAGCGAATTTGTTTTTATCATATCATACTAATTATAAAACAAAGTTCCCCGCCGCGTCTGTCTGTCTTTATGAACACGATATCTATATCTATCTATACATATACATATTATAAAGAGGAAAGATTTGATTGTTTGTTTGTTGGTTTGCATTGAATAGGCTCCGAAACTACTGGACCGATTTGAAAAATTATTTCATCATTAGAAAGCTACATTATCCCCGATGGACATAGGCTACATAATTTTCCTGAATTCCCACGGGAACGAAGTCCCGGGCTGTATGCTAGTGTATGATAAACTCAAAAACTACTCGACGGATTTTGATACGGTTTTCACCAATGGATGGAGTGATTCATGAGGAAGGTTTATGTATGTAATTCGTTCCTGGAATTCCCTCGGGAACGAAGTCCCGGGCGGGAAGCTAGTAATAAAAACCTTTTTTTTTTCATGTTGCAGGTGACACCTTGAATGTTCCGGATAGCATCACGGGGCTGACGGTGCTCGCAGCTGGCACCAGCTTGCCCGAAGCAGTCTCCAGTGTGCTCGTCACTAATCTTGGTACTTATGTACAAATTACAGCACATTAGGTTAATAGTTGCACTACAAATACCGTCACTAATACATGACAAGAAGGTGACATCAAGGTGTAGGAAGGAATAGACAAGACATGTACAGACAGATGTGCTGGAGCTAGTACCTCTAACATTGTGATTTCTGCGAAAGAGATTAACAAATAGATCGTTCGTTTAACTGAGCCTTTTCCCGAACTCCGTATCTACACGCCTTACATAAGGCGTGGCGTAACTAAAATATCTAGATATTTCTTTATTTAGGTATACTTTTGTCTCACGATTCCGCGCGTTTGCAAGGTAAAACCTTTTACCTATTCGTGAAATAAACCAAAGACATCACTTACTTAATTGCACTTCCATATTTTATAAGTAGAATAAACTTTGAATCATGTGAACTTATTTATGTGTACTTTAAACGCGACCGCTTTAGTGCGGAACCTCTCTCTCTACTCGGCTCGCGTAGAGAGGCGTGATGATCCAATTTCAGCTTCCAACAACATGATGTACCATATGTTGCTAGTAGCTGAAATCAAATCGTTAAACTTCTAGGTCACGGCACAATGGGAATCAGTAACTCTATTGGATCTAACACCTTCGACATTCTTCTGTGCCTAGGACTGCCTTGGTTCATCAAAGCCTTATTCTACCCTTCAACACCCGGAAATCATTGGGTAAGTTTTTTAATTTCACTCATCAAAATCTTGGTCCTCTTTAGGTACTCTTTAAATTGCATAGTTCTAAAATATGAGTAATTTTTCATCATCAGAAGATAATTAAGTTATCAGAGAAAATTAGATTTTTTCCCTATAAAATTGCATTTTTTCGTGGTCATTCTTTCTTGACCAAGATAGCGGGAGAACTATTTTAGTTGGTCCTATTATAAAATATATCTAGGAAAATATATTGTACATTTTAAATCTTTGAATACCTATAGTAAAAGTCTGTGAAATGTATAGTGTTCTAAACTAAAAATCTTTAATTTCCTACAGGTATCGATAAACTCCAGTGGACTATCATACAGCGCTCTCTCTCTACTGTCTACTCTGCTGACTCTTTACGGCTCCCTGGTACTGAACAAATTCCAACTGGACTGGAAGATAGGTGTCACATGCACCCTCGTTTACGCTGCCTTTCTCGTGCTGGCTGCCTTGATCGAACTCAATATATTATTTGTCGTCAACTTGCCTACTTGCCCTCATTGAAACAAGGATCAAGGAACATTAGTTTTAAGGGGGGTGTAACCCCTTGGTAGGGCCGGATCTCTGACCACGACAAGCGTACGAAAGAGAAGGCATTAAGAAGAATTTAATCGGAACTAGCTGTAAAACTGGCTCTTTTAGACTAAACAAATACGAATAGCAAACTAAGCCAAGTTCACAAGGCGAGACCCCCAATTAGCACAACTGTTAACTATTATTAATTATAAAGAAGATATGTTGAACTGACTACTATAGTAAAATAAATATGTTAAGGCTATAACGCTTTCCTTAAAATCCATATTTACGATAACCTCTAAAACTGTGGGAAAATGTGGTACTTTATTTTTTAAGTCTACGACCGATGCTTCGGAACATCGGATGTCAGTGCATATCTCTCTGGGGCTGTGCTGATGACAGTGACAATTTTCGTTAACTGGTATGTCGGTCACAGTATATAAGTTATGCTGATGATAATAGTGTTAGACTTAAGGCATAAAACGAAGTCAATAATTTGTAATATTTGTATTGAGTTACGAAGTTCTTTTAGAATTTAAAATGTGAATTAGCCCACTAAACTGAACAACTTTTCTCAGGGAACATAGGTCGAAATATGAAATAAAAATATGTTTGCCTTTGTATTAGAAGAAGATTTTTTTTTAAGAGTTCCTTGGAGAAAGTTGTTTAATTTCATCTTCAACCCCCTAATACGAAGTCACTCCGGGTGACGCTGCTAGATGGGACTAGTGGGAAAACACTAATTTCACTAACAAAATTAAAATCTGGACAGAAACTGATTTCAAGAGGCAGTATTAGCTTCTGACTGCTGGAGATATACATATTGGCAGAAAAGTTTCTACTATATCAGAGATTATTTTCTTTTGATATCATTACTTTCCTTACTGAATAACTCGACCAATAGGTATCTCGTAATGAATTATTTGTATAATTCCACAAAAAGGGTGTTTTTATTTTACATTACAGTTCCATTATATGAACATATAAATGCACATGGCATTCAGAAAATTCCATGATTGTGAGACAATTTACACAAGTATTGTTAGTTGAATAGTTTTCACAAAACCTTTTTAAGTGTAAATAGTAATAAGTATAACTGCTTTGGAAAATGATTAGCTTACTTTTATAAAATGAATCAAAGTAAATAAAATACGATCTTTTATTTCAATATTTACGGTCTTACTAATAATTAATTTTGAAACAAACTTTTTCATACGTTTTTGGTCACTATAAGCTTTACTACGCAATGTATAACTGCAAGGTCATTACTAAATAGATTAATAAATGAGTAGACGCGTTGATTGCTATACAAAGATAAACAATGAAACAAAAAGTTACTTTCACCTTAGATGCATCGGCAGGTAGCTCTACCACCGCGGTACAACAATTTGCTCTTGCTATTAAAGTTAAGTATTCTAATGTATGTATTGGTGTTGCTATTGGTGATAGATAATTCTACCGTAAACGATAAATACAAAAATCAATCTAATGAATAGTGTAGATAAGTAACTTAGCAAAAAAGAGAACACGATACCTAATTAAAAACTATAAAAGTAAATACGGTAAATAATATTTGACTGATTTAAACTTAAAAACGTATTAATTAATCATTTGAAAGAAAGAAATAAAATACCCTTCGACCACTTTCGAAACTAAAGTTTCGAAATCAGTTTCGAAAACAGAAAGTGGCAGATAGGGTAAAATAATTTTACTGTTTATTTCAAAATATCAAATGTGGATAGCAATGATACTCCACTGTAAACATACTCAAAGCTTGAAACCACCCACAATTGAAAAGCTGCAAGGAAAAACATTCAATAATAATGGAATAAACAAGAACGTTAAGTGTGCATGACATTATATAAATAAACTTATTTTATAACCAAGATGGCCCAGCAGCTTTAAAACAATTCAACATTTTTTTAACTATTTTGTTATGCTCGATTACTATAAGTTTTGTCTCTTCGTTTTGTTACCATTCAAGATAAGGCAATTTATTATTAAAAATGATAAATGGCATTATCGTCCTATTTTCCCATTTCATATAATTTTATAATACAGCAGATAGAAATCAGTGTGAATCTTCCAGGAGGGCCACTTTTCTTTTTAAAATAAATCGCCTTGTTTCATTTTATATGCTTCGACAATTTTCTATTTGGTGTTATGTGATGTAATCACGAAACAAACGTGAGTGTCAACTTAACCTATAACTAAATCGTTCACATAATAACGATAGTTGCATTGTATTCTTATGCAAAATTGTTTTAGTTTATCGATTCGTGACAGAATGTTACCAAGCAAACAAAAATTACATCGACGCGAAAATGCTAAGAGAACCGCTAATGATATTAAACCATATTAAAAAATAATTTCATCATAACACATAAGGCGTTCAACTTTTCCATTCCGACGCGTATAGTGAAAAAAAGTAGACAATACATAATCGGCGTCTATAATTAGAGACGGCACACGCGAACGACGACATCGACGCACGCATGGAGCTACCATGCGGCGGCGGTGCTGCGGCGGAGCTGCGTGTGCGCATCGTACGACACATTTAACACACCGTACCATTGCACGTTATGTATTCGTTGCTGCTGGGAAAATCTCTTCCGCCACACCATCCCAAAAAAACTATGAGAACATTTTAGTTAAACTATAATACATTTATGACATTACATCATAATGAACAGAACCTAACCAATATTACATAATTTAACTTACAATACGTTGCATATGAAACACTCTCACGTTATGTAAAATTTGGTATTAGGTATATCACAATCACTCTATGAGTCGACTTAGTACCTACTACCTAGGAATTAGCGTATTCAGGATTCTCTGCCAGAGAGACGGCCGCCTCGTGGTAGTCGCGTACATCATTGGCATCGGCATAGTGGTCATACAAACTTTAACAGGCTTTTTATTACTAGCCTGCATCACGAACGGATACGGATGTTTGGCCACCGGAGATATCGATGTCCCCACCAAACTTATGGTAGGTTTGGGGAATTTGAGAGGTTGGCTTTTAACTATTTGGCGTTGACTCGCGCCTCCAAGTAGAAGCACAGGTATAGGCTTTGTAGAGCGCAAGGTCTTTGCAGTCGTAGGCTTCGGGGTCGTAGTAGAGGAGGTTTCAATAATTTCGTGGAAGATAGAGTCCTCGTAGTCGCGGGTTTCATCCGCGAGAGGCGCGACGAACACGACTTGTCTTAAACTATTAATGTCTTGCACTAGTTTGGCGTGCTCCTTTACGATATCATTACCATCTGGAAGCAGGTGATCTATTCTTTTAGATATTTCATTGATATTGAGCAATGGATCTGTCGGGAATGTTGGAGCCATTGTTGCTGTGAATATATTTTTCTGTGGACGCCATCCTACAGAAAAAAGAAACAAAACATAAAAATATCCAAACATTACTTTTGAGAGAGTAATATACATTTGCATCTAATAGCACAGGTAAAATAGCATATTTTGGAGGCAAAATATGTACATCAATGAAACTTTGTTTACAACTTTATCTTGGCACTAAAAATGAGGATCAGCCGAGTCCTACCAAAATTTTGGGATCCAACCCCCTCCTCTGGGTTTTAAGAAATTCCCATACAGAAGAAGAATCTGTATATTTTACCCACTAACAAAGATTTCCACGCAAAATCAAAACTATTGAAGCTGTAAGTTTGAAAACTTGCTTAGATGATCTTCAGATATTGTGGGAGCTTACCTAAAAGAGATTACACGGAATTCCTATGGGAACGAATTGTAGGGCGTCCGCTAGTTGATATGTACGTTTGGTGTTTCAGTCGCAGCCCCTCTATCTTTTAAACTATTATAGACAGCCTTTTCAAATTTTCAGGAGATACTTATTATGAAAGTGACTACCTATCGTAAAATAGAATTTAAAAAAATAAAAACTTAAACCACAGTGACAAACGTCAAAAATATCGCATTTTTTTACCAACTTTTGTCACTGCTCTATTTCAAAAACTATATAATGCATATATTCTAAACTTAGTACACATTTAAAACACACTTTACATTATGAAAAACAGTCAAGAGTGAGTCGGATTCAAGCTAAAAATGTTTAAACAGAAACTCGCACTTGAACTGTTTTTGTGATATTTACATGGTTATTTGTCATAGAATTACTGTGATATTATAATAAAACGAAGACATATACATTGAATGCACGTATTCTAAAATTTCTGAGTTATAGTGTAAATAATAACAGTAATTCTACGACAAATAACCAGGTAAATGTGACAAAAACAGTTCGTGTGCGAGTTCCTGTTTAAATATCTTAAGCTTGAGTCCGACTCACTCTTGACTGTTTTTCATCTTTTTTTGTAAATTAATGTAAAGTATTTTTTAAATGTGTACTAAGTTTGAAATGTATGCGTTACATGGTTTTTGAAATAGAGCAATAACAAAAGTTGTTAAAAAAATGAGATATTTTGAACGTTTGTCGTATGGGGACCCCACGTGGTTTAGGTTTTACAATTTTATTTATTATATTTTACGATAGATACCTACTATCATAATACATATTTTCTGAAAATTTGGATACGCCGTCTCTAATAGTTTGAAAGAACACCAAACTTAAATATCTACCAGCGCCTGCCCTAAAATTCGTTCCCATGGGAACTCCGTGTAATCTCTTTTAGGTAAGCTTCCACAATAATTTAAGATCATCTTATGCAAAATTTCAAACTTATAGCTTCATTAGTTTGTAAAATGTGCACTTTTAAAAATTTCCCCCTGCCCATACTTACCCCCTGGGAGGGGGGGCGGGGTAGGACCCCTAAATTATGGTAGGACTCGGCAGATCCTCATTTATAGTGCCAAGATAAAGTTATAAACAAAGTTTCAATGATGTACATATTTTGCCGCTAAACAGACATTTTTAGTCTTACTTTACCCGTGCTATAAGAGTTACCTTTATTAAGCGCTCTGCCTGATCTGTCAGTTGTCATCGTATATTCAAAGCAATTAATCTGAAACAAAAACAGATAAGTAAATACATAGTAAGATCTCTGATCTATCTGTTGTCGCAATGAGACAATTCATAATGAGTAAGAATACAATACGCTTAAGTTCAATAACTCGCTTGAGGCTTGTAATGTATAAACAATGCATTTTCGCTGCACATATCAAGTTCGCTCGATGACAAGGCAGACGACGCTGAACCGTTTTATTTTTAAATTACTTATTAAAACGCCGACGGACGGTCAAACAAAGCAAAAATCAAACTAACGGAACTCAACTTGTAAATAAAATTAACAATCTAACCTATTAGACACAAACGCGAAGAAATCGTAAAACGCATTGTCAAAGATTATCGTGCATGCGGGCAAACTGCAAAGATAAAGAACAATTAACTTCACTTAATTAGCGAAGCGACTTTTCCTGAAATATTAAAATTATTAATTATCTGTTATAAATCGCGACTACCTAGTAGCTTCGTAATTTGTACTTATGTGTCATAATTTCATACTATGTTGTGAACGTTATAACATGTAATTAAACAAAGCTGTTAATTACATTACCGCATAGCACACCAGTGTCTCTGATCACGCGAGACTAATTCATGAATACATATCCATGTGCAACCAGGTAAATGTTGATACCTGAATCATTGTTTTTTGGCTGCAATTTTATGAATGGAACTTTATTTGCAATTATAAGTAGTATAGGAAATCTATATAGTGACTATATCGGATTGGCTATTTACTAATTTTAGTGCAAAATTTATGGTATACTAGCTTTCCGCCGACTACAGGTTATATCGTGCCCAACTGTGGGTTAAAATGTAGCCTATGTCCTTTCCCAGGCTCTAATCTATCTCTGTACCAAATTTCATCAAAATCGGTTTAGTAGTTTAGGCGTGAAAGACGGACAGACAGACAGGCAGAGTTACTCTCGCATTTATAATATTAATAAATATTAGTAAGGTTAGTATGTTATAAGATTTAATCAAAATAGATTCTAAAGATTACGAAATTTACTTATTGATAACAATAACACCTGTTACCTAAGATTTTATCAAATAGGTAACATTTATGAAATTAAAAAAGCTGCATAAAAATTAAGAACAGTGTGCCTACATAACCAATTAGCAAGTAAAGTTCCAAATAACATTGTTTTCAATCGTTTAGATTCGACATTTAGTAATCATTGTTTGTATTAGTTTTACAATAATTGTATACGTACCAATAAAATAATTCATTTATTTATCACAAATGCATACATATTAAAATTATAATTAATTTACATAAATATTCGATACATGAAGATCATGGAACGGTTTAAAATAAATAATGCAACCTTTTCTTAGTAAGATATCAATTAACAGACTCTCATACTCATTGTTACGAAGGGAGCGTGGCCCTAAGTGAGAACATTATATGGGCTGATGACAGCGACGACTTAAATTATGAGGCTCTATGGTGTGGGGGGAACAGAATACTAAATAGTACGGGGGTTTACTTTGGGGGGTTGCATTGTTGACAAGAGATGTAAGCGTAAGTTCTTGCAAAAACAAAAAGGGTTTTTATCTAACAGACAGAAATCATTGTGAACTTACCTTGCGATATACTTACAACCCACACTTTGTACATATACCTATCTACGAGTACATAGTCACACAGTATATTTCATTCCAAACCAAATATGAGGTAACTTTAGTTAGCGAAACTTGGGATGATCTCCCCACGAAACTGATCTCCTCGACCGCATCTTCACCCTTGAGCTAGATTGTGGTCAAAAGTAAACCCATTACTACTAAAATAAAACAAACTGAACAACTTCCATTAAAGAACCTACGAGCACATGAAAAATTAAAAAAAACCTCCATATTTAAGTTACCCATTTATTATGATGATTGATGACGACGTATGGACGAAATCGATAGGAGAGATAATTCAATTAAACAGTGGAACGAGTAAGTATATGCAATTTTTTGTTAAAAACTGTTTTAATTATTGTTTTTACATGCAACACCTTAGGGACAGTTAGTTTGAAATGAAATATATGTAGGTAGACAGAATTTTGAAATTATAAACGGGCTCTACATTGTAAATATAATAAACACTTCGCTTGACTTACCTGCCCCACCGGGGCGGTATATTGCCGTCTCTGATTGAAAAATCTGAAGTCGAGAGTACCGCTGACGAAAAGCAGCGTCGACGCCTGCCACACTACCATCCACCGCCACATCTTTGCACCACTGATCGCACACGGTCTTCAATGTGACTGCCGTCGCCACCACCACCGCCGACCACATAGTACACCAGGGAAAGATTCCACTTTTCCTCACTTAACGTTACAAATCTGTTACTTCCTACAACAATGTGGCGTGAGCATATGTAGTATACTCTTAAGAGGAAGCGATTAGACAATATAATAAACTTGACTGCTAACTAGTAATGATAATGACGATGAATGCACGGAAAGAACATTTGAAATAACTAATTGCGACAAATAAATATTAGCCATAAATCTTAGTGCTTTCCGGTACAGAGGACTTGATACGGTATCATTTTTGTGCATACAAATGGTCGAGGAAATAATCGTGATAGTTATTTTTCTTTTTATGGAAAATTCGTATTTTCTAGGCCTCGTTATAGTACGGGCCGCTATAAATCCTACCTCATTATATTAATAAACTAGCTTCCCGCGCGGGACATCGTTCCCGTGGAAATTTGGGAAAATCATGTACCCTATATATTTCTATCCCGGATAATGTAAGATTCTAATGGTGAAAGAATTTTTCAAATCGGTCCAGTAGTTTCGGAGCCTATTCGATGCAAACAAACAAACAAACAATCAAATCTTTCCTCTTTATAATATGTATAGATAGATAGACAAATCTACAGCTGGGAGAAAACCTGTCAAGCTGTGATGTGTCAGACCAGTGTTTCCTGAACCTATGAAAGAGTGAATTTCATAACTAGGACATGTTTAGAAACTTGAACTAAAATCCGTCATTGTATGCATTTAAAGCCTTACACCAACGTAATACAGATTACTTTTCTTTGCTGGTTTTAGTTTTATAACGATTGAGTTTGCTTGACCATAATCTAGCCCACGGGTGAAGATAGGTCGAGTATGTAGCAAGCTCACCCAGAAGATGCCTTTTCACTCGAACTTCAAAGAGACTCAGTTTATATGAGCCCAGGGATACAGACCAAGGCAGAGAATTACATTCTTTAGAGAAGTGCGCAGTATAAAAGGCGAAAAGAAGCGCTTAGTACGGATTCGAGAAATTTCCATAAAGTAAGGGTGGTACCCCGCGGTGTGTCTGGATGTCCGTCAAAAGAAAGGGGCTGGCGGCACACTCCCCTAAGTACATCTTGTAAATGGCAATGGTAGCGGCCAAAGATCCCCAAAGCGGTATGGTAGGCCCGTTAGCAGTCATAACGGGCCGCCTGGCTCGCGACCACCCTTCTGCCAGAGTCCAGCGCCAAGCAGACTAGTGTCTGTGATCCACTGGTGCGCGGAAGTGCCAGTGCCATCGGGGAAGTAAAGACGAGGTCAGTTGCACTGCTTAAGACCGGTCTTGATTGACGAATAGCACTGTCCCGGTCATCTTGGATAGTAGCGGGATCCTAAGCACGGTCTATCGCCGTAGGCCGATCGCAGGTAGAAGGGGGCCCAAGTAGTGCTCTAGCCACGTGCAAAAGGCCACACACCTAGCAAAAATCCCACTATGCTCCACCGTGCCAGTTGGCAACTGGATGGGAGACCCGGTGGCCATATCGGGGGGTTGGGGCGTCCTTGCACGCTCCAAATGAGTTTCCCACTAACCAGTTATTGTCACCAGTCTTGTCTTTGTGGTTCAACAAGCAGTGCCTCGACCAATTACTTCCCCTTAAACACTCCAAATACTAAACATGAAAGGCAAAAAGAAAGGAATGGTTAAAAAACGGCTGCACTTCCCCCCACGTAAAGTGCACTTCATTAACATCCGAGGGTTGCACTCAAATATCGAACAGATCCACTGCCACCTTGAGACCAATTAGCCGCACCTATTCTTTCTTACGGAGACGCAGATGGCAAAACCGACTGACGTGGCGTACCTCAACTACCCAGGGTACTTTCTTGAACACAACTTCAGGAGGAACGCTGGTTTCTGTGTGTATGTCCGCGATGAAGTTTGCTGTAAGCGTCTCCGTTGCTTTGAGAAATCTGGGTTATCTACTCTTTGGCTCTTGTTGGATACCGGTTTAGACAAAACTGTCTATGCTTATATCTATCGCTTACATAGCGGAGACCAGGAAACAACCAAACTTCTTGGCCGCCTGACTGAGACGGCTGATATAGCCCAACAAAGGTACCCAACGTCAGAGCTCGTCTTTCTGGGGGACTTCAATGCCCAACACAGCGAGTGGTTGTTCCCGTTCAAGAAAACTGACCATTTCTATTTTTGTGTTTGTATTTCTCAGCCCCGCTGGGAACATCGGACCACTGTCTGGTGAAATCCGTAACAATCAGCTCTCCTCCGGACGTTAGTCTCAAAGTCACTAGGAGAGTCTGGCGATACGAGTCAGCAGATTGGGATAAGATGCGGCACTTCTTTACATCTTATCCTTGGCGGCAAATGTGTTTCTCTTCGGATAAACCCTCTTGTGCAGCTGATGCGATTGCGGATGTGATTCAGCAGGGAATAGAATACTTTATTCCATTCTCTGACATTCCGCTCGGTCACAAAGCCCAGCCATGGTTCAATGCGGATTGTGCACGTGTTGAGGCACGCAAAGAAGCTGCATACCAGGCCTGGGTCAGGCACGTGATCGTGAAATCCGAGCTAGGAGGGTTCGTTCGAAGAAGAGGGCATTCAACTCCGCTGCCAAGTCATGCAAACGGATTATCCGGAAGGCTCGTTTCGACCATATTAGACTAATAGGCACTAGATTAGCATCTTACCCTCCTGGTAGTAAGCAGTTCTGGTTCCTATCAAAGTCTGTCGAAATTAATTTCTGCCGTCCAACGTTGCCTCCCATGCAGAAACCTGATGGATCGTTAGCTCACTCCGCGAAAAAGAAAGCAGATCTCTTTGCATCTCTTTTTGCGAGCAATTCTCGTCTCGTCTGGACTCTGGCTCTCGACAACCACCGACTTTACCTTGCTGTGACTTCTCAACGCCGGAAGTCACAAAACATAATAAAGAGGTCCGAAGAGCGTTACAGAGTCTAGACGTGAACAAGGCGAGCGGTCCGGATGGGATACCTGCTGAAGCCCTGAAGCACTGTGGTCCTGAGTGGTCTCTTATACTTTTACCGTCTCTCTCTCAAGCCTGCCCTTTTTATCCATTGGACGTCCAGACGCACTGCGGTATCAACGTCGACATCCCTCGGATTCGTACCTACTGAGCGCTTTTCTTCATATTTTATATTGCGCACTGCCAAGGAGTGGAATTCCCTGCCGGCGTCTGTATATCCGAGTTCATACAACCCAAATATCTTTAAAGTACGAGTGAATAGGCTGGTGAGCTCGCTACATCCTCGGCCGTATCTTTGCTTGAAGTCACAGTGAGGCATACGTCAGTGGTTGTGGAGAGCCAGTGTCTAGTTTTCACTATAATTCATCTTTTATTTGGCTAATAGCTTTATAATGTTGTTTTTAGGTTAAAAACTAGCCAAGCCAAATCTTAAGCTTAATTTCATCGTAAGTGATATCTAATTAGTACATGTAAATTATCCTACATTCAATTTAAAATGTCATATTTTTAATTAACAGACATTGTTGTAGTTGATAAGATAAAACAAGAAATAGAGTTGCATACTTGCTTATTTATAATGGTTATTTTGTTCTCTTAATATTTTCGGGATTTTCTGTGGAATTTGGCGCTCATTTAGATCTCAATACTTTTTTCGGCGAAGTCCACAACCAAACGTATTCTTATTATTGAACTTGGCTGTCAATTTTCACATTTATGTTTTTGGTGGGATTAAGTATTACATTTAATCAAGTATTGCCATCTCCTTTAGCCTTTTTTCAAGGTGTTCTCTTTGTAAGTTTCGAATTAAATCATAATAGGTAGATACACTTATAAGATTTATAACAAAACCTAGTCTTTAGTAACCAAGACATAGAGTTCAAATTGAGATGAAAAAATACGACTTCTGGGTCATTTGACGGTTATTAGGACAAAACTGACGAGTAGGTACTGGTGCAAATCGCTCTTTTTTATATTAATTAAATTAAAGTACACTTTCCATCTTTTTTCATTGAAAATGTTAAATAGATATAAACTTAGACAAATTCTACAGCTTATCACTCAATCAGATCAGTGTAAACTTTTCTCATTTTGTCACAGCCTCTCAGCAAAGTTAGTTAAGTGCAGAAACTGACGATTATCGGGACATTTATCTTATAGCGGCGGCGGCGGGTGGCCGCCCGGACTATAAGGTATACGAGTAAGTATCTTTGGGACAAACTAAGCTAGTTAAAAACCTCCTTATTTCTGTTTCACGAATCCTGGTTAAGTAGATAAGCAGGGCAATTTTTCAGCAATGTTTAACTGTTATCCGGTAAGGGATAAGGTGGCTTTTGCTGAAAAAGTTTAACCATAACTTATAGGTTTCAGATATGTCATCAAGTTATGCAGCAGCTGTGTCGGTCTAATAAGCAGTTCTCTTTTCTCGTGCTCATATTGAATACCCTTTCACATTATTTTTCGCTCGCCTCGATTTAATGCGACCCATAACATATTTAATCGAGCGACAATTCATTTAAAATTTGGGTCCTCGAAAAAATTTAATAAAGATTTCTTTACAAACACAAAAACTATGTTAAATACAAGAGTTGAAATAAAATTATTGACAGGCCCAAACTGTGCCACCAATAATATCTTTTTATTTTACTCTTCAACAATGACTGATCATAATTTCTCTGAATATTCAACGGAGAGTAAGTTGATGCTACCTATTTCAGATTTATATCTTAGAAATAAAACGAAATTTATTTAGAAAAGGGAAAAATACTCAGGGCAAATATGATTTAATTTAAATATTTAAAAACCCTGTAGGGCATTCGACCCTTTCTGAGTCGGTAAGACGGAGGTTGATGAAATGTCTGGTTTTGTCTCACTTGGATTATTGTGTTACAGTGTATGGTCCGTGCCTAAACAAAAAAGCGGAAAAACAAGTGCTGAGAGTGCAAAACCCGTTAACAGATCCTGTTACCGCGTCATAAACGATATCATTCTCTTCTTAAATATTTACATAGAAAGATGTTAAAATTTAATAATTTATTTTCAAACTAAAGAAACTTGACCTAACTACCTAGCAAGAAAACTTAAATGGACTAGCGCGAGCCCAGGTAAAAAGAGGTAAGAACGATTTCCTAAGTTGGATTCACTGCCACCTAAGTTGGAGTTCTTCAAAGGAAGCTTTGGATACTCAGCATCCACAATATTATACAATCTTTCACCTCCTGTTAGGAATTCGAAAACAATTAACCAGTTTAAGATTGTCCAAAGAGTGGCTAATATCAACACAAAAATCATCATGTATCCTATCTGGTCACCAGTTCGTCAGGTTAACTAAGTAGTCTCTAACCCTTTTAGCGCCAAGAGTTTTCGTCAAAAACACCTACCACACGCCACGACATCAAAAATTAAAAAAATATATATTATGTCATACGCCATATGGCGAACGCTTGGTGAACGATATTAAAGTAAAAAAAAATATTTTTTTGTCTGATATATCAGACATTGGCGGCGAGGGCACGAAACTTAAACGTCTGATATATCAGACATTGGCGCTGAAAAGGCTAAATGATAAATTGATAACCCATGATGGGGTCTGGGTTTTTCACAAGTGTGAGCGTTGAGTAATGCCGTTAAGTTCATGTTTCTTCTCTTTTATTGTTTACTTCTGCCTGAATTTTGTCAAGTGTTGTTATCTCATTATTGAGTTTATCAATTGAAACAAACATTATGCTAAGTTATCTTTATTACAAATATTTTAAAAATAACAAAAGCTACAAAAAGGTCACTGTCAATTAATTTTCCATATACCTACTTAATCAGAAGTCAGTTTTCAAAGGATAACCCTTGGTTCGCAAATAAAATCAATCATACTCGTGTTTTTTTAATTGACTTCTACAAATAATATTACACAATGACGACAGAACAGGAGTGAGTTCGAATAGTTCTCTTATTACCTAGCGGATTTCCGCGCCCAACAAATCAATAAAGTTTTTCATAGTGGAAACATACTGCCTTTGGTATCAATGGGTTACAGATAAAAACAGTTAACACTACAGATAATTTTTGAAATACTAAATAGTTGTAAATATTAATAAATAACCATCCTCTACGACTGTTACATTTCTGAAATATCATTTTTCCGTATAACTTACTCTGCACTACCAATGACAGCTTAGAGGAATAAGTGCGTGGCAGCGGGTGAGCCTCTTTTGAGATCTCTGCATGGAGTAATGTTATCGAATCAAACTTTTTGGATAACAAAAAAGCAATGATATTTACTCAAAACTCGTAGATAAAGTTACTTATTTTAATTAATGATAGGAATACGGTGTTGATGGGTTTCAATTGAAAGACCTAATAATAATAATACGAAAAAATTTGCAAAGATCAGTTCTGGACAGCAAGACCATTTTGTACAGGCGCGAGCTATCATTTCTGCAAATGAAAAGAAGTTAAAAAATAAATACAATTATTTAAAAAATATAACGAATGATAAACCTTCGCGCGATTCTTGCACACCCGTGTGTGCAGGATTTGTATCCCACGCGCCGTAAACAAGCGCGCGATAAGCTTCCCTGTTGGTTCCACATTCGTTTTAACAAGTAAAATAATGCTGAACTGACCGATCGTAACAGTGACTCCACACAGCAGCAACAGACTAATATAAATGACAGATTTTCGTCTGTTTCATTTCACTTTTAGGACCGCATCAGTTTGGTTACTACTACGTCTGCTCAAAATCTATTCCGTGTCAAAAATGAATATCCTACGTAACGCAAGTCAAGCGTAGACTATTTTTGCGACAGCCGCAATTTTTATTTTGACCATCAAGGTAGCGTACAATAGTCAGAATTTTCGGGTTTTGCATATGCCCATAAATAGTTTATAAATACTGCGCAATTAGTGTCAAAACGAAATAAATCGTTCTCTATTGTTGGTGTGAATAAGAAGACAAGAACACAGTATGGCCTGTTAATTGAAAGAATGATTCTTGCTGGAACGCGTACACACCGACAAGTCTTTATTTCCTAAACTAAAGGAGAACTGTTTATTTCGTTTTTACACTAATTGCGCAGTATTTATTCACTATTTATGGACATATCCAAAAACCGTAAATTCCGACTTCTACCTTGATGGTCACATTTTTATTGGGTCCAAGGTGGACAGTAGCACTTAACTGTCCATCGTGATCTTGTGACCATCAGAATCAAGTGAAGTCGTATTAGTTCGTACTTTTTCTTGAAATAGTGTCCAAAAATTGTTTTTTTAATTACTTATATTAGTTTGTTGCCGTGTGATCCGTTGCGAATAACACCACCTCATTGCTTTCCGTGGGTGTCGTAAGAGGCGGCTAAGGAAACACAAATGAGACCTGCCTCCTATTAATCCACCCCAGGCAACGACACCTCAATTTGTTCTAAATCTGAGGTGGCGTCCTATGATCTCATGCGGTGTGGTAGGCTTTGTGACGGGTTCACGACCAGTACGACCACCCTCCTACCGCAGTCTGACGCCAAACAGCTTGCTGTGTTCCGTCGGTGCGTAGGAGTACCAGTGCCTTATAGGCATTTTCTGGGTTAACTCGCTCCACCGTCGACCTCATCTATGACCTGGGTCAAGATTGAGGTCAAGAGTTAACCCATCTTATAATTAATAAAAAGTTAACTGGAATGAGAGATTAGGTTATACATATTTTAAACGAACAAAATATTTTAGGTTAACCGTCCATTTTGATATATTTTATTACTATTATGAGAAGGATTAACTCTTGACCTCAATCTTATCTGAGGTCATAGATGAGGTCGATGATGGAGCGAGTTAACCCAGAAAATGTCTATTAAGGCACAGGTACTCCTACGCACCGACGGAACACAGCAAGCTGTTTAGCGTCGGACTTCGGTGGGAGGGTGACGCGAACCAGACCGCCCTTTACAGAGCCTACCTCAGATTTAGAACAAATTAAGGTGTCGTTGCCTGTGATGGATTGTTAGGTAAGGTTTCTCATTTACTTGTTTCCTTAGTCGCCTCTTACGACACCCACGGATAGGGATGGGGTAATGTTTTCTCAACCGATCACTATACGTCTGGATGGCTATATCCTTTCATAGCTTTCAAGGAAATAAAGATACCATAAAACTGTAAGAACAAGTGATTTTTGTGTGTTCTCATTGACCGATCAATGAGAATACACACAATCACTGGCTCTCACACTTTTAAAAGGCGATGGGGGCTTTGTTATGTAGTAAGTGCGCAGCAATCAAATATCTCATATAGTAAGCAAATCTGTATAAGCATTTGGACACTGTTTCAAAGTGAAATATAACCGTTGACTAGCCATTCTGATGATCACGTAATCTATAAAATGTAAACCTGTTCTACATAGTTCAGAAAACACAAACTTAAAACCTGTTAGGTATTTTTTAAAGATGGTATGTAGAAATAAGAGTATTGCTTTAAAATGAGTGCCTCATAGATATACATAATAATGTTTCGTTGACTAAAATTTTTTTTATCATTAACATTGTTAAAAATTAATGGATAACTTGCATCAGTTTCCAGTTAATAGAAAATATTACCTATTACCTAAATAGATAAATTTAAATAATCTATTTTTTTGTTATTTTTAAGTATGGTAAGTGCAATCACTTAGTAGATAACCACATCTATAGACGGACTCCAAGGCAACAGTGCCTCCGATTTAACGGGTGATTTAAATTAACTAGCAAAATTTAAGAACGTGAATCAGGCCACTGAACTTAACAAACTCTGTGGAAAATGAAGCGAAATTTCAAAATAACAACCTCCCACCTTACAATTTGTGCATTAGTATGAAAAGTAAAACAATTTTTTGAGAATTTTATGAGTTCTTCAGCAAGTCATTGTGTTCGTAATGGATATACATGTTCTGAAAGAACATCGAACCTCTGTGGCATGCCTAAAGTTGCAAGTACATACAAGTACATAAAAAGTCGCGCTTTTGATGTACATGTATGAAACAAATGCCAATCGACAGAAAAAATAATTACAAACAACAAATACTGATTGACAAAATGTCGCAAGTGATATTACAAACAACAAATACTGATTGACAAAATGTCGCAAGTGAAAGTGTAAAATATAATTAAAAGAAAATCATCATTTAAACTGATTTAAAAGTCCATTATCATCATTTTCAAGCATCCCACGTCACGACTTGCATTAAAATGGATTCCTGTAATACTAAAATAATAGGATTATATGCAAAAAAAAAAATGTTTTTGGTGAAATCAAAATCCAAAATCGACTCATTCATTACAAGCCTGGGTCATCCCTAAGAAAAATACCACGTTAATGCGGCGCGAAGAGTGCAGGATGAAAGGAAGGGAATCAACCACAGGGTTGGTCTTTACCAGTCAGTTAAAATAAGTAACTCATACCCATTGGTGTGCTCTTGACTACAATCTTGCCTTAGACCTTCTACGGTGGGACGAGCTCACAGTCTAGTGCTAAAAATAAGGTTGAACTTATTTTTAAGGAAGAGTGCGGCTCGTGACACTTATGCCCTCACCCCATACTCTTAGCGCCGCATTAATTCTATGGTTTTTTAAATGACTGATGGATGACTCAGGCTTGTAATGTAAGAATTTTGTTTGATATTGATTTCACCGAAAATATACTTGTTTCACATATTTTTTTGCATTTTATCCTATTATTTTAGTATAACGAGAATCCAATTTAATGCTAGTCGTGACGCGGGATGCTTTAAAATGATGAAAACGGACTTTTGAATCAGTTTAAACGATGATATTTTTTAAATTATATTTAACATTTTCAAACTGAAATTACTCAGAAGGTATATTACTTACGACATTTTGTCAATCAGTAATGGTTGTTTGTAATTATTTTCTCTGTCGATTGGTATATGTTTTATACGTGTACATTAAAAACGCGACTTTTTATGTACTTGTATGTACTTGCAACTTTAGGCAAGCCAGGCTTCATACAAAAATGTTCGAACCTCTTTCACTAGTTAATTTAGTCACCTCACATATTAAAACAATTGTCTAAACTGCCTACAACAAATTACTGTAGAATGACACCTAGAAAATTGTTAACTATACAAATTATACTTTTACTATTCCCTGAGGTACATTTAGTGAATAACATTGCTCCATCTAAGAATAATCATTAGTATACATTCCAATTGTTTTGTCTTTATTTAATATTATTGCTACGTTATTCCGTGATCCCAATACATCACTGCTGTTTTTGGTTAGTTGAATTTTTATTATAAACATAGATGTTGCTTAGCTTTAGAGTGTGCTGTATTAAAATTGATTAAAATTATCAATAATAATTAATCACTGGCTTCAAAAGCCCGGGCAGTGATTCCAGTTCCTTTGGAACTATATATAATTCGAAATCGCCTACAAATAACGCTAATATTTGGGAACTATTTGAGGTTCACATTATTTTCTTATTACTATAAACATTAAACCTTATCATATATTAATATTTATGTGGTTCGTACAATTTATTGGAATGTACACTAATAGTAACGAAGGAACGGTTCCCTTAGTAATCCCTGAAGTAAAGCAATGGGCAAGACGAGCGCGCGGCGACCGGCGGCGTGCGGCGCTAGTACACACGGTGCACTTTAACAGCTATCTGTAACAACAACAGTACGTTAGATACTAAGTTGGGTTCCGAAAATACCGAAGAGGGCTATTGGATTATATTGGACGACTTAAAATTAGCTAGCGAAAAGTAAGGATGTGCATCAGCCCACGAAACCGAACAACTTTCCATAAAAAACATAGGGCGAAATATGAAAAAAAAATCCGCCTCTCCATACAACTTTTGATATTAGCTGATTAGCCTTTGTATAGGACGTCGAAAATATTTTTAGAAAATTTGATACATTGATGAAAGATGTTTAGTTTCATGGGGTGAACCACCCTGTTAAGTTCCGCTAGTTAATTTAAAATCATCCTTTATGTAGGACAGAATCCTGATGTACTCATGTTACCACTGGCTGCGAGAAAACTGAAATGAAATCTTAACTTCTAAGAGAACTTAACAAAATCTCGCTTAAGGCGACTACAGCACCTAAATTACGATTTTATGATGCGTAGATAAGCATGACGCACTGCATTAAATCGAAGAAAAAAATACTACGGTAATATTCAGGACATAAACTAGATAAGTAGTTTGCTGAAAACATGATTCAGCACTTTTGGTTCGATAGAAAAAGCTCACAAAGTCACCTCTAAATACCCAATATTGTCTATCTTATAAGCTGTAAAAACGATAGTAAAATGCACACAGGAACTTGAATTTGCTATAAAAATGTTCCTGATTGAACACTCTCGATAAGTAGTTAACGCATTTTTCGATTTAAGCTGTTACCTTTCCATAAATATCATTTTTCTAACTTTCGAACATGTTTTTACGCATGCATGCTTTCATAGTCCGTAAACTTCGTGTATCGACACTGTTCGCACTGCCGGCCCAGGCCTGTTGAGAGACGGAGATGGCACTATTCTTATGTGTGCTGCCTTTATCGGGTGCTGTAGTCGCCTTAAGGCCAACCCAGTAAGCATTGTTTTGCTTGTGTTGGAAGTGTTTACGTTACTCATCTATATATATATAAAAGAAAGTCGTGTTTGTTACAACACTTATAACTCGAGAACGGCTGGACCGATTTCCATGGTTTTTGATTTGTTGTATTTCTCTCCGTCCCGAATAGCAGAATAACTATTAAAAACATTGGAAAATTGACGGGGAAATTCCCACGGGAACGAAGTCCCGGGCGAAAAGCTAGTTTTAAAATAAGTTCAACTTTCATATTTCTAAGAAATAGTGAAAAATGGGCGTTTTCCTCAATGTTTCCGGCAAATGAAATGCCGCTTATAATTATACAATATCCGTTTTATTATTTTTTATTTAGGTATCACAAAAATACTGCAGTTGTGAGAATGACAGAAATTATTTTTAAATGTTTCCAATAAAAGCTACTAGTGGTGCACCCCGCTGATCAACGGACGAAGACTCTGACGTGCTACAACCCGTAAAGGGTTTCTTTACTTAAATTGGCGATCATCATTCTACATTTTAATTTAGATTAAAATATTTTTTTAAAGAATTTAATTAAAAAATTTAAATCATTTAAAACAGAACATTAGTAAAACTAAAAAATACCGCAACTAAACCATCACAATAGTTAATATAGTGTACCAGAATTTCATGTTACATTGTGTACTAGAATTTCATGTTACAGGCAACATTATACTGTCAACACACTGTCAAGTGAAATCACGGATTGAAAATTCATAAAAATTTCGAAAAATGTTGATGAATCCAGAGTCGCAAGCAAAGACACTGTTTAATATACATGGAAAATTTTGGTAAAAAGAAGGTCCAGTTCAAACTCAATCTTCAATTTTGAACCGCTTTCAAGCGTTGACCGCTTAGTAGTAATGACCAGTTATAATACTTTGATCTCAGCTTTGATTTATAGAGCCGCAAGTGATCTACACTAGTATTAATAAAGAGGAAAGATTTGTATTTTTGTATGTAACGAACAAACTTAAAAACTACTGGACCGATTTCAAAAATTCTTTCACCATTAGGTTAGGATGCAGATGCTACATTATCCCTGAGTATCATAGGCTACATAATTTTCCCGGATTCCCACGGGAACGAAGTCCCGAGCGGAATCCTAGTATTAAATAATTAACAGAAGGTTTATCTCAAGCTGTGCCGGATATCCGGCGGAACATTGCCGTTTGGTGCATCGCAAGCACGCAGCGCGCGATCGAGCAGTGGACTCGGTCCAATTAGGGTCTTTTCTTTGAATGAATAATATTTGAATGATAATTATTTGCACGAAAAATGATAAAAAAAATGATTAGGTAATAATAAAATAAACGAAGTTAACAATAGGTACTAGCCAAGTTCAACGTTAATCTTAAGGTTGATTTTTATCTTAAGTCAGTGCGATTCGATCACGATTCTAACCCTTATCCTTGGTGGGCAGTTAATGCTAAATAATACCCAAAGTAAACAAAGTTTGCCAAAATCTATCTTTCAGCACCTTGTAAAAGACTTCTTTCTGAAGCTGGCCTTATTTACGAAAACAAGCGAAACCGCTTGCTACCTCTTGATGCAGAGAAATTAGTATTCATTCACCATAATTTGCCCTTAGTGCAGTATGAGTACTAATACTAATTTATTTTCTAAGTTGTAGAATTATTGTGTGATTACTGATTGTTTTTCTTATGCGATACTAACAAAATAAAGCAATTCCCTAACTGAAAATTAAAATATCTTTTTAATCCGGTATTCGGCCGGATAGGCGCTATGATCCGGTATTCGGCCAGATAGTATTAAGGCTGCCGGATAGGCCGGATACCGGATAGTTACCGGATATCCATTTCATCTCTACTATGAAACTAGTAGAAACGAATTCATGAAGCAAAAAAAGTTAATTAAAACGTGAGAGGAACAATTTACTACAAATACATACATATTATCATTGTTCCCGTCTTAAAATGAAGATGTTTCATTCAACTTATCAGTGTCCGGTTACCGACACCAGACTCTTTAAGGGTGTGTGGTATATGATCAATTTCATTGAGAAAATCACTCTATGTCATTTAACTGCAAACATAAACTTTATTTATACACTCACCTGAGCCGTAATAACATTAATAAAAAAGTTAGCATGATTTTTATTCATTAACAGGCAACCCCAAAATTTTTTCCAAAAAAATCAGTAGAATTTCTGAGTGTAGAATAATCCATGCTATACCTATACAGGGAGTCCCAAAAAATAGTGATAAGAGGAAGCCGGGAGGTAGACCATCACCATGGGCATTCGAAGCACCCCCATGTAAGTTCTGTGTTTTTTTTAGTTTAGAAGTTACAAGGCATTTGTCACTTTTTTCATAATTTCTACCTGACATCGAATTTTATTTTTTATCTTTTTTTTGAACATTTCTGAATATGATTTTTGACGGTAATTGATAGTAATAATATCAGGTACCACCCCAAGAAATTAATGGCATTGGGGGTCATGGTTTAACTTTAACCCAAAGTTCAAAATTGGAGCCGGAACACAAATGTCCAGGAAATTAAAGTAAAAAAAAAATATATAATAAAAAATCGCTCCACGAGCTACCAAGATCTTTCAAAAACTTAAGCAGACATTTAGCTTTCAGAATAATTTTAAAAAATGGTACTTCATTAAGTACCATTGGGCTTTTTTTCTCGTAAACCGCGTTTAAAGTAAAACAGTGACCATTGCAGGAGCTTTCCTAGTAGTAATTACTTGGAGAGCGCTGTTCTTAAAATTACAACAGACATCCTTAAAAAATGCCCCAAACGCACAAAAATTATCCTAAGGTAAAAATAACTATTAAAGTTAACGCTACATTTCTTGTGGGGTTGGCAGGGTACCACTTGTACTTCTTCTTTTCAGTCTGTGATGTTTTCAATTAGGCCATTATTATGAAAAGCCAAGACTTCAAGTGAAGATTGGGTTTTCAAGTATCATGGCATTTTATATTTAACCAAAATTGCTTACACCGAATTTTGTTTTCACTGATCTACCTTATAAAAAGATAGAGAGAATAAGAATCTGGCACTCTATGCAATCTCTCATTTTATCTAAAACTAACATTCAGCTCGGGACTTCGTTCCCGTGGTAATTCAGAAAAGTTATATAGCCTATGTTACTCAGGGATAATGTAGCATTCTAATGGTGAAAGAATTCTTCAAATCGGTCTAGTAATTTCGGAGCCTATTCAATACAAACAAACAATCAAATCTTTCCTCTATAATATTAGTATAGATGAAGCCGAGCAATGCAAAAACGCAAAAAAAACTCGCATAGCGACTGTAATCAATTTACTAACTATACATGATTTAATAATTGGCTTCGGCCCCAGGCATGCTTTTCAAGGGTTTGGAACATGATTGCCCGTAAAATAAATTACCTGCACAGCTAAAAATCTGTGAAATTTCTAAACATATGTTTATACTAGCTTTCCGCCCGGGACTTAGTTCCCTTGGGAATTTGGGGAAATTATGTAGCCTATGTGTTAATCCAGGGTGTCAGCTGCCTCTATACTAAATTCTATCAAAATAGGTCCAGCCGTTTGAGCGTTAAAGAGTAACGAAAGTCCATACATTCATACATCCTCACAAACTTTCGCATTTATAATGTAGTTTCAAACTATTGCAACAGTATAAATCAAATTCGCTTTGGCACGCTTTAGAATCTAGGTACATCTCAAAGCAAAGTGATGTAAAATTAACAAAATTTATAATTTAGAATTGTACTTTATTTTATGACCAAAATAAATTATTATTATATAAGATTTGTTAAAAAATCAACACAAATAAAAAAAAAATTTCACACTTACTAATTGCCCTTAAGATCCAATCAACGGAAACCAAAAACTGCCAAATAGAAGAAATAATTCGTGTATAAACGATTTTTGGCAGTTGTAGGGAATGGTGTCCGAAGCAACATACTGAAAGTACTGATGGATGGGGGTGGAGCTAACTTGTAAAGGGCGGTTTAAAGGTCCCTTTTTTAAGTTTTTCTTAAACAACTCGTAAACGGTGGCCCATAGCAAAAAAAAAATCTTTTACTCATGTAATCTACATAAAATTCTCTACAAAAGGTTCTGCACACTTTTCCGCTGGGATCAATGTTTAATGAGATATGAAGGAAGGAATTTTCTGGAAATTGCAGCTTTTTCAGGATATCTCGGCAACCCCACCTGGGAGGTGTAGGGACTCTCCCGAGTGTCATTTTGGAAGGTGTCCGAACACATTCCAAAAGGTTCTACTCAGTAATAAATCAATGTCAAGGTCAAAACCTAATTTTAACTTTTAAACTTCTTTCCTTCATATCTCTTTAAATATTGATCCCGGCGAGAAAGTGTTCAGAACTTTTTTGTAGAGAATTGTATGTAGATTACTTGAGTAAAAGATTTTTTTTTGCTAAGGGCCACCGTTTACGAGTTGTTTAAGAAAAACTTAAAAAAGGGAGCTTTAAACCCCCCTACCCGTTAGCTCCACCCCCATCCATCAGTACTTTCAGTATGTTGCTTCAGACACCATTCCTACAACTACTAACTATGCCAAAAATCGCTTATACACGAATTATTTCCCCTATTTTCCTTCGTTAAATGGGCTGATAGATAAATTAATGTTGAATAAATAATTACTCAGTCAGTCTCAAAACAAAAACCTGACACACTACTTGAAAACATTCTTATAAATCACAAAACCAGTGATTGAATCTGTAATAAATACTTTGTTAGCTCAACTGTTACCAGTCTCAATATTTAAAAAATTCAAATCGATTTTTAAATCCTATTTGAAAAAAAAAAGTTTTGCTATCTAACAAGTGCCAAATATTTATTTATTTAGTTTAGTTATGTTGCAGTTCTATTGTTAACATTCATAATTTTTAATAATAAACTAACAAAAAAAATCTTAGAAACAACTACTTACAAGCAACAAGCAACGCTTTTGTGACTTATAGTAAATTTGAAAGTAAAATCTAAAAATGAAAACATTCAGAAATTTACCTTATTTCGTTTTAGTTGAAGTAGCAGACTTAACTGGCTGTGGTATTATGGTAATCTCGTCGTTTATCTTGAGTGGCTTCAGGAGCGAATCATTGGTGGGCGGTTTAGCAGCAGAGCTTGCCATCTTGTTCTTATCCATGACACGTTTGGCGACAACGCTGTGTGCGGAATACACGTGATTCTCAAATTGCTTGTACATGCCAAAAGTAGCCGTGCAAACAGTGCACTTATATGACAAATGTGCTGGCTTAAGGGTCAAGTTATGATCTTTCGCCACGTGGTTAAGTAACTTCCATTGGTAGACTCGACCGCAAACTGGACATCTACCAGCATCTTTTCCTTTATTCGCCGCCTCTTGCATCGAACTAGTAACTAAACCATGGGATCCTAGTAAATGTCGCTCTAGTCCTTGATCAGTAAAGAATCTGCAATTCAATGTATGTTATTAACATCTTGTTGCGTGAGATAACCAAACTAAAACATACAAAAAAATTCTTACCTAAATTGACATTTTTGGCAATTGAGTGGTGGTCTGTTATAGATCATTTTAGGATGGATTTTAACTTTATGTATCCATTGCATATGATTTCTAAGCTGTTCGAGATCTTTAATATATCCATCACAAATCTCACAAATAACAAATGTGCTTTTATTGTTAGTTTGTGAGGAGGGTTGAACGGCGGGTTGCGGTTGACGAGGCAGAGGCGTTATTGAAATAGATGGTTGATGCATGGATTTGGATTTCACATTATTCTGTAATTAAAAAAAACAGGGGTTGGTTAGTTGCACAGTGATCGTGACACGCCTTGAGACAGTAAGAAAAATAGTAAATTACCGAAATTGAGATATTGTTAGGCAAGCCAGAATTGGGCCGACTAAGGATTCCGCTCCGCATGATGGGCAATCCGTGTACAGAAGTGGGGCGCGCCGGGGCTGCGAGTGGAGACCGCCCGCGCGGCCGAAAGCCAGCTCCTGGCATCATGTTCGCGATGTTTATTGGAGGTCGCAATAGGTTGTTCCCCATCTGGCGATTTAATCCACTCTGATATGCTCCCATCATATTGCTACGTGCACGGGCAACCTATAACCCAAACAATGTATTTTACAAACAATTAATTTTTAATAAGCTACAAAAATGGTGCCTAAGTACGAAATAGCCTCATTAAATTAAAAGTTACCTTTGGTATTTTGGCTGGTGGTTCCCATTCTACTGGTGGAGCCAAATTGAGGTCAGGTTTAAATTTCTTAGCGCAAGCCAACTGATGGCGTGCTAGTTTTCCTTTTCCATTATCTTCAAATGGACAGTTACAACATTGGTGATAAGCAGGAGCTCGCTCCAATCTACCTCTAACTTGGTGAGCAATTTCCATGTGAGAAAGTATGTCATGAGGACTCTTAACTTCAAATTTACAAAAGTTACATTTGTATAAATTATTTTTCATGTGTGGGGTTTCTAAATGATGGTGTAATACCATCACGGATTCAGTTCTGAAACTACAAAATTCGCATTTCTTCTGTGGGAAAGCATATGGTGCATTATTTTCTTTACTGAACTCCAAATTCTTCATAAGAGATGCAATGGAACTTTGGGTCTGTCTAGTATTTTGTCCAGACTTTTTCTCTCTAATCAACTTCCGATTTTGTTGTTTTAATAAATCACTTTGTACAAACTCTTGCACAAGGTTCAGTCCAATATCTACAAAGAATTTACCAAGTGAACAATCAAAGTAATTGTCTGATTTGGTACTGCATAGTTTGTCTGCAGTTAAAACTGTTACATCCTTAATCACTTCCATTGAATCTGCTTTATTTTTGAGGATTACAGTGTCATCATCACTTTCTGATGAATCTGATGATTCTCCATCCCAAGAAACGTCATCATCTTCATTTAGACGTCTCCGTTTCTCTGAAAATATTGATAAACAAATCAATTTAGAAATGAACTAACCAAAAACACTAAGTGAAAGAAATATTAAATTTACAAAAATAAAAAAATGATGGCAAACCTTGCCGTTCAGCTTTTCGCTTTTTCTTTTCCTCAATTTTGCTCTCATCTACTTCTTCTTCAGATGCCGAAACATCTTCTCCTCTGTCTTTTCTTTCCTGTCTGAACTTATCACGTTCTTCTTTCTCCTGCTGAGCTTTTTCCAAGCGTAGCTTTTCTTCTTTAACAGCTTGTTCATCTAGTTCTTTCCCGAGTTTGTCTACAAACTCTCTAAAAGGCTTAAGAGATGGCTTTTCATAAACATATGGTACTATAAAAGATGGTGCTTCAACAACAAACATGTCATCTGTTAATGAAGGTAATATTGAACTTGTAGAATTATCCCGTTGAGGAGAGTTTTGAGTAGCTGAATTTTTAGCACTTATTGGTGTCACAGTAGTACCACGGGCAACTATAGTTTGATATATATTTTGAGCAAGAGTATTTGATGAAGATGTCTTAACCGGTAATGGATTCTTTCCAGATTGTGAATCAATAATCACAACAGTAGGATCTTTTTTCTGATTATTTTTACCAAATTTCCCTTTTTTTGAAGTCATTTCAAGTAAAGACCTAGTGTCATTTATGATAATAGATTTAGCGCTATTTCCCAATGGATCATCAATTTCTACCTCTTCCACATCGGACTCAATGCCATTGTCCAGGTCTTCCAAGCCATAGTTTTTGCGTTTAATGGCTCTACTACTACGTCGTAATTGCATTTTATCAGGTGCACTTGTATTGGATTTCTCATCAGTTAAAATACAATCATCGTCATTATCACTTCCAATTTCATGGATTTCTGGACTGGCAGTACCATGGGACTTTCCATTTTGACTTTCATTTTCTAAAATAATAATATCATTGTCTTTATCCTTCATTTGACTCTCTTGGGAAGTATCATCAGCATCCTCATCGTCTGAATCAATGCTTACAGTATCTGCTTTTATAGTATCAGGTGATACAACTGAATCATCATCAGAATCATCTTCAGAATCTTCATCAGTATCAATTTCATGACATTCCTGAAAACAAAATACTTATATATAGTCTTTACAATGTACAGTTACGGAATTTATATGTTTAGTAGGTTTAAGTCTATTTAATTTTGCCGGGTTATGAAATTGATTGTGTCAGTAAACGTTACATGCACTAAATGATAATTTTGAAATAAATATTTCTTCTTCCAGGGTCAGACGTGTCATCAGTTGTATGATGTTATAAACCCGCAACATTAAAATTTCATAAATCTGCAAAACAATTAAATTCCTTGACTGTACCTAGGTCAACCTTATACCAAGTAGTTCTCTGTAGAAGTCAGTACATCAGATAATCAAATTTTTGTTAGGAAACCATTCTTATTATAAATTAAAAAAGATTAACTTGATGTGCTAGCTTCTACATTTCTAATATTTAATTACCCCATCTTGATTATCCCTATTATCAACATTAATTTTCTTGTTACACTCTTCATCCTTGCTCTTTTCATCAATATTATGCATGCCATTGTCTACAAATGTCTCTGACGTTCCTTGTTGAGTTGTCACGGACTCTGGATATGATTCATTGCTACAACTACTGCTGTTGTGGTTATTTATTGTATCATTATTGCTATTTTCCTCTAAGGGCACCTTTAACGTTTCAGTTTCACTCTTATCAGATTTACAGTCTTCTTCCATTTTATTAGTGCCATTTTCCAAGACACTATCTTTTTTCTCTGTATCAGATACATTATCCACCACATGAATCTGGTCAGTCTCATTACATTGACCGCTGTCTGTGTGAGTGTTACTTTCCTCCACCTCTTCTTTTTTGAAACTTAGATCAGGCTCGTGGAGTGAGTTGACAGTGATCTCTTCCATAGTTCCATTCACTTCTCCATTCATGATGACCACAGATTGATAGCCATGTGAGATCCTGCCATAACAAACAATTTGAGGTTATTTTACTGTTATTGAGATGTCAACAACAAGGAGTTATATGTATTTCCAAGTTTAACTCAGTAGGTACCTATGTTTTTTAAAGTAAAGTTTCCCACTCAAAGTATATTCCCCCCACCCCCGCCGCCGCTCTCCTCTCAGAAGGCGCTGGCGATCAAAATGGCGGTTCCATAGTACAAGTAGGTAAAGCTACGTGTACATAATGTACCTACATAAGCACTTTTGTGAAACAACAATCAGCTAGATATAACACAAAAAATACTAAAAAAGAAGTTCCGAAAAAGACCGTTTTATTTATAAAAACATTAAGAATCGGTACAAGCTGAGCAACATAAACTTTCGCTTCAATTACAGAAAATCTCATTTGGTAGGTGGTTACATAGATCAGCAAACAGATATATATTTGCATGATTTCTAATAATGATTTTTAAAACGGAAAGCTTCTATTGACAAAATCTACAAGGATCTGAATTATATCAAGATGGAAAGTAAACAATCGTTGCCGGCAAAAGAAAACCTCATAAAATAATAGTTCTATTCAACATTTTACAGCTACATAATTAAAATTGTTACCCAATCCAGTCTAGTATGCCGTCCCTGAACCTTTTCTGGTAGGTAGGTATTATGCACCAACTTGTCCGCTCCTTGGATAAGAACTAATGGTGGAGCGAAAGATTTTTTCGAGTAAAACCAATCGCAAACTGTAAATGATTATCGAGCTATTTACACCTCCGGAATTCGTTGGTGCTATTTTTAAACTAAAATAATTACTAATTAACGTGATTTTATAATTTTAAAAATTAAAACAACTGAGACAAACACTTCCACAGATTCGCTTGCCACCGTTAAATTCCAATATGGCTGCCGGCCTAGATATCACGTGACCGCTACGCTGTGCTCTACTCTCAATGACAAGTATGTTCTCCGCACTCCGCTCCACATAGTGGTGAGCATAGAGTTAGCGTACACAAGTCGGAATTTTCGGTTTTTGAATATACCAATGTTTAGTGTATAAATTGTTCTTAATTATTGTAAAAACGAAATAAATTCTTCCCCTATAGTTTAAGAGATAAAGACATGAATAAATAGGTGTGTACGCTAGCTTGACGTCAAGCTGGCGTACCTCATTGAGGTTATTCTATCTATGTTAGAATATTTTATTAGCTTTTTAGGACGTTAAACATCAATCTTTAATCTACGCTCACTCGTAAGACCCACTTTAGATGGAAGACCGAGATAAAAACTAATTACACTGGTATCGGCTGTATAGATATAGTTTTTTTTGCCTATCCCAAAATTGGCGGGAACTCAGCGTGAGCTGTTGCTTTGTCAATTAAATTTTGTTTTCGGTATGAAAAAGTTGTTTAATGTGTAAAAGTGATAGTGTATTATGCAGTAAATTGACTAAAATTCATTAGGTTAAGTTGAAGAAAGAGGAGCTTAGGGCTTAGGTTAAGTTGAAGAAAAAAGATTTTTCACTGAAGACATGGCTGTATGGACATAGTTTCCTTTGCCTTTCCCGAAAGGGATAAATTTAACAAAAAAAAATGTCTGTGGTACGGGGTCTTTGGCGGGAACTCGGCGTGAGTGGTTGCTTTGTCAATTGAATTTTCGTTTTCGGCTTGAAAAAGTTGTTTAATGTGTAATATTGATAGTGTATTATGCAGTAAAATGACTAAAATTCGTGTAGTGATGAAAAATTCAAGTGATAACAGTGTTTCTGCTCCGTTTGGTACCGACAAAGATCCTCGCGGTTGTGCTTCTCGCCGCTAGTTTTCGTAAAACAGACGCTATCCGGTTTTACGCAGAACATGAGGAGCTTAGGGCTTAGGTTAAGTTGAAGAAAGAAGATTTTTATTGAAGACATGGCTGTATGGACATAGTTTCCTTTGCCTTTCCCGAAAGGGATAAATTTAACAAAAAAAAAATTAACAAAAAAAAAAAATGTCTGTGGTACGATACGATACGGTGTCATTAGTCTGTGTCATCAATGTCATTTGTGTCCCCGATTTTGCAGGGATAAACTTATTTTTTGCAATGTAAAAATTGTTAAAATAATCGTTTTCTTTAATTCCTATAGTTTTGTGGCCTTTTCGTTGCTGCACAAATTGTGATCTTTTTATTTTTATGTGGCCCTAGTCATTTGAAAGTATTGTGATCAAATAATGGCATATCGAATTTTGTTAGTTTTTATTATAACAATAATATGTGTTCGGACCGAAGAAGAGGCTTCGCATATGCTAAAAACTGAAAAGTGGAACCTTAGGTAACATTTTGGTCAGAAGGTCATGTTATGTTAGGTTTTCTTTATACTGAACAATTAGTGTACTTATCTTGGATAAGCAGGTGTTTCATCATTTTTACTTGTTTTAGATATTCCTTATAGACGGAGATCCCAGAGCCACCAGACCTTACTTATTTTCTCATTAACCAAATGTGTGGGAAATAGTAGTGCTAGTTAGGCTTCGCAAAATCCGTTTTTTTTTGCTATCCGGATATTATCCGTTTTGAAATTTGATTATCCGGATATCCGGATAATATCCAGATACCTATTTAAAATAAATAAAAATACAAAGTAAAATGTATGGAAATTGTTGTTTATTAAACTTAATGGAGTGATATGATCGTAAATAACAATAATAACAGCTTTGTAATTTGGAAAGTTAAATCTTAACGAAATAACAATTTTTTTCTTATCATTTAAATTACTAAAGACTTTCAAAATCAACAATATTAAAGTTTTATTATAATATAATCATATTCATACATAACTAGAAAGATCTATAAAATAATGCGTTTTGTTATACACTACTACGATAAAAAAGGAACATTTCTTAAAATTTGAAACAGAATAACATGCAAAATCAACAAACCTTAAAATTTTATTATTTGAAATTATTGAAATTAAACTAAAACCACTAAAATGATACAAACATATTTCTTTGTTAATGTTAAAACACAAACGATTAAAAATATAAAAAGATTTCTAATAAATAGTAAAGTTTTATTACAGATAATTTGAAATATCCATAAAATAATGCATTACAAATCTTACAATACTACAGTAAAAACATTTCTAAAATATTAAACGGAACAACATGCAAAATCAACAAACCTTAAATTCTACTTAATTGAAAGAAACTAAAACAATACGAACATAATTCTTTGTAACATTAAAACACAAACGTTAAAGATATAAAAATCAACCAAGGCACGTAAATATAAATTATTTTTGTAAAATTATTGAACATTATTATTTATTCACCTGACTCTTTTGGTAGTATGATCTTAAAAAACTTAAAGCATCGAGAGTATTATCATGCATTAAACTACGAATTTTATTACACATTTAGCCTGCGACGGAGAATACTCTCTCAGCTTCTACGCTGGTTGGTGGTACAGTCTTCAGTAATTTGTACACATCGCGATAAATGTAGACCCCGTTCGCCGCCATTGTCATAAAAGTTTATTTTTTAGGATGTTTTAATTTTTTTTAGGATGTTTTCATGTCAATCTGACATAACTGTAAGATGCGGATATCCGGATTTTACGACATAAATTATCCGGATCCAAAACCAGGACGGATATCCGGATAAACGGATATCCGAATATCCGGATCGCAAACCCTAGTGCTAATACGTACTTGAAACGTTTGAATACCAGCTAACCTGGGACGATGGCCAATTTTCAGCTTCCAGGTTCTGAAGGTACTTCCACAAATTACTCACTTGTCTTGAAGTCTGACTGCTGATATCTTATAGAACATAATTCATTAATATAAAAATTAATGATCAACACCGCCAGACACTCTCCATCAGCTGTAATTTCTGCCAGACGCTTTACAGTTCGCAAGTAAATTAAGCGATTATACCTACAATCTGAGTTGTGATTTTTATATATGATGTTCAGGGAACTATAACAATACTTTTTACAGCACCCAGACTTCAAGACAAGTGAGCAATTTTTGGAAGTACTTTCACAACCTGGTTGCTGAAAATTGGCCGTCAGCTCAGGCTAGCTGGTGTTCATATGAAGTGCGTTTCTCCACCGGGACCAGTTGTCAAATAATGATGTGTTCTATACTAAATTTTAAAGCATAAATTCAGCAATTCTGATATTCAGTCTTAGATTTACAGCATCAAAACTTTCGATACTGTGACCTGAAAACAGTGGGAAGCTGGAGAAAATTTCGTCACCGGCGCCATCTGTATCTCAAAAACTGCTAGCAGTACGAAAAAGATTTATAGTCCAATTTTTCGAGCAAAATTTCAGCAATCAATACCTCAAAAACTGATTTCATACGTTTGACCGAACGAGAGATATTTGCCGCTAAGTACTGGTAAGCTGGGGAAACGTTTCCCCAGCTTACCAGTACTGGCCACTCTATATCTCGGAAACTACGATAGGTACCAGTGAGTATTATGGCTCAAAATTTCACTCCTTGTCCTAAACTAGTGCTGTAAATATTTCATAGCCCCAGCTTCAGTACTTTTTAAGATAAAGGCAGTTTTTAATGGGAAGCTGGAGAAACGTTTCCCCAGCGGGCCAATACTGGAGATCGAAAAGTATTATGCCTAGCCATGTGATTTTAATATCAGATTATAGCTAGTAATTACAGCACTTGGCTGTAAAAAAATTAGAGTTCCAGGTCTTTTGGTTCATGCGCCAAGATGAAAAAACCTTTTTCCCGCCAAAAATAAATAACGGTCACTGAATGTGCCTGTTGGGCGACGTTGCCAGTTTGTGCGATGAGCAATGCGCGTTAGGTGACATGCCAAAATGAATCTTCTGAGCTTAGATTTAAAATACATTTTAAGTAGTTTGTTTACGTTATAGAAGTTAATGTAGTTTAAGAGCCGGGCATGTAAAATAGATTTTGAAATTTTATGAATATACTTCTCAATATAAAGTAATAATGGTGTATGTTATGTGAAAGAAGCAATAAGCGCTTATTAGAGCTAATATAGCTCATTTGACGGCCGGTTTGGTCGAGTGGTAGTAACGCTGCCTCTTGATCGGCGGGTCCTGGGTTCGATCCCCAGTCGGGGCAAACATTTGTGTAAAAAGCAGATGTTTGTTCTCGGGTCATGGGTGTTTGTGTTTGTCTTTATGTGTGTTCCAAGGGACTCACGACACAAGGGAAAACCTTAGTGTGGGCCTTTGAGTGTGCAACGTTTATTTGTTTTTGTAATTACCTACCTACTTCTTCTTTTCAATTCGATGACGTCATCGGTCCTTAAAATAATGTAAACAAACAGGCTGTCAAAATACAAACCAATTGTGGTCATGTAATTATAATAATTGTTGCGGTTTTCTGTCTCTCTCTATTTATGTGTGAACAATACAATATGTTTATCTATTTTGCCTTTATAAAGCCAAAGCCGGGTTTCGCGTTTCAAAACCCCTAAGTAACATTATTTGCTAACCGAATAGAGCCAATAGGGACGCCCCTATTCGGTTAACAAACAATTTTAGGCGTTTTCGTCTTTGCAAACACGTAGAGTCGGGTCCGCTGCACGATGTTTTCGTGTTAGAAAACTAACCGATTATTGTTTACTAACCGAATAGGGGCGTTTTGGTGTTTGCAAACGCGAAAAAACGGCGCAGCAGACCCGGCTTAATGTTGTTTGCTAACCGGATAGGGGCGTGGCCTGACAGTTTTTGCTAGCAAAATCGCAATAAAGTCGGGTCCGCTGCGCCATGTTTTTGCCAACATGTTTTTAAAACTTGGTTGTTAGAAAATTGGCGCGGCGGACTCGGCTTTATCTAGTTTGTTCTCAGTTGATTACATTTTTAAGGGGCAAAATTTTTATAATTGTTTGCCAGAATTGAAACACGTTTAGTAAGTAGGTATGGATTATTGAGACGCGATTCATTATTTGTTCCTTAGAACCTAACTTTTATGAGAAAGACAGGTAGTAGGTAATTATAGTTTATTCTTCAGACTTTAATTTCATCTTGTGAATTAAAAAAATATTAAATAAAACAACAAAATGTAAGTAGGTAAATCATATTTTTATTTAGTTTAACAATCAGCCATTATACAAGGCCGCTTTGATGTGAATTTGGTCTGAATTACGTGAGAATATAGAATAGATCAAGCTCTCATCAAAGCGCGTACCTACGACGTGAATGCCATATTGTTTAACACCTTTAAATTTGGCTAAAACACACTCCGATGACAGCTTGTTGAAACAACAGTTTATAATACCCGCTACTACGGGTATTGTAAACTGTTATAATACCCGCTACTTCGGCTCAAACTACTCAATCATGGAAATATAAGGAGGTACTTGCTAAAGTATTCCTGGGGCGTGGGCTAGATATTTGCTAACACGAAAACACGGCGTATTGGACCCGGCTTAAGTGCTTGCGAACACGAAAACGCCTAAAATTGTTTGTTAACCGAATAGGGGCGTCCCTATTGGCTCTATTCGGTTAGCAAATAATGTTACCTAGGGGTTTTGAAACGCGAAAACCGGCTTTGGCTTTATAAAGGCAAAATAGATAAACATATTGTATTGTTCACACATAAATAGAGAGAGACAGAAAACCGCAACAATTATTATAAT
>OX465242.1:24144264-24227497 GCA_949987775.1 Aproaerema taeniolella | reverse complement strand
TCAACCTATAAAATTTTAAGGATATTGAAATAAATGAATATGTTAAATTGTTAAAATTACATCTTTCGCATAAATATAATCACAAAATTATTTCATCAATTAAATAATAAACAGATGGACAAAACAATTTAAACAAAATATATGGAAGCATTAAAATGATCAAAGAAACCTTTCTTATTCGTCACTTCCTATTGAAATTACGCATAATTTTAAGCATTTTAATTTAGATTCTTGATAAATAACTATCGCATTAAAAAATATTATACAACTTTTAAGCATTACTATTATAGTAATATTATCTATAGAGTTCCATGTAGGATGATTTTAATATATAAAAATATAGAAGACATCGTAAGCAGGTGATTGCGGCTCCGGCACGGGCACCACGGGCTCGGGCGCGGGCGCAAGCGGCGGCGGCGGCGGCGACGACGGCGCGGCCGCGGCGGGTAGCCCGCGTCAGTCCTCGCTACACGAATCCTCGTTGTCTGCCTCTTTGATATTTGTGAAAAACGAAGTGAGCGCCTTCATCATCACACCTGCAAAAAACAATATCACCTTTTATATAACTAATTCGGTTAACTTCATCATAAAATATAATACACGAAAAAGTATTATAATATTATAAATCGACTTTTTGACCCAAAACTCTCCTAATCTGTTAATTTCATCAAAATCGTAACAGCCGTTTCCAAGAAACTACGAGATGAGCTAATTCAATAGGATTTACCTTTTCCTTCAGGTTCCACTTCGGATACTTCCCACGCAATAAATCCTTCTGCAGAAATAATGTACTGCTCATGTAGGTATTGAAATATTTCAAGCGAGAGACCTGCAACCAAAACATATGTTAGTTCAGATTATTCAGGTATTAAATATAGGTTGACTATAAATAAGCTTAACTTTTCTTAGAAGCTATTGTAAAGTTTTTTACGTTCTAAAACAATTAGTTGATCTTACAACCCTGTCGACGCATGCTGTCAACACGCATCACGAGTACAGTCAAGTCCTGTACTTGGTCCAATACTTAGGTCCGGTCCGAAATGCAAAGTATCGAATATGACTAAGTCCAATAAGCAGAATGTCAAAATCGTAAACTGGCATGTGTTTAAGTGTGTACTAGGAAATTGGTACTATTAGCGAGTTTGTAATATTATGTCACATCTTGCTTGGCTTAAAATCATAACAGAAAATAAGTTTACATAGAATAACCGCTTACAGCAAAACTTAAAATCTATATTCATTTTGTTGAAGTATAGTGTATGTATGTAGTGTATCCAAAGATAGTGTGCTACACTGACGGCTCCAGGAAAGAAACAACAAAACTATCAGGACTGGGAATACACATCATGAACCAGGTAGATGGCCAAGTTACCATGCACCTGGGAAGATGCGCTAGCGTTTTCCAGGCTGAGGTGCTGGCTATGACAGAGGGAGTCAGAATCATAGACAGCATGATCACTGAAAACAAAGAGAACATCATAGTATACAGTGATAGCCAGGCTGCTTTGAAGGCACTAAACAGAGCCGAAACTAACTCGGCCCTAGTAACAGAATGTAAGGAGGCTATTAACGCCTTAGCCAAAAAGACCAAAGTTACCATTGCCTGGGTGCCGGGGCACGAAGGACATATAGGTAATGAGATCGCAGACGAGCTAGCAAGGAAAGGGGCCGATGAGACATTCATCGGCCCGGAACCCAGGCTACCTATATCAAGTAAAATCAGTAAAGGAATAATAAGCAATATCATAACAGAAGAAGCCAATTTAAGATGGAAGCACAATAAACAATGCCGCCAGGCAAAAATCTTCCTAAAGACATATGAAAAAAGAAAGACGAAGCAACTTCTAAAGTTAAATAGAAAGGACATCAGGATTGTAGTGGGTCTGCTCACGGGACACTGTCCTTTGAACAGACACCTAGCAATAATGGGCCTAAAAAGTGATCCCACATGCCCAGAATGCGACAAGGAGGAAACAAGTCTCCATTTCCTGACTGAGTGTCCAATGTACGCGCTGGTAAGATGGGAGACAATAGGCATGGATGAGGTAAAAGAAGAACAAATACAAGAGCTTAACATAAAGGATATAATCGGGTTTGCTAAAGCTTCGGGTAGGTTCAAAGAGGTGGAACTGTCAGTGCAGAGGTAAAACTCATGCGCTGTTGTGGGGAACTGGGTGAAATGGTCCCAAATGAGTGGACTGATCACCCGCCTGTGCCTGACGGGCGTCCCCTCCTTAGATAGATAGATAGATAGATAGATGTATGTATGTATTTTAGTGAGAGCAGAGTTTATAATTTCAATAACGTCATTGCATATTATTTTAATTATAGATCTACTCAACATGTACTGTACGAACAATCTACACTAATATTATAAAGAGGAATGATTTGTATTTTTGTATATAACGGATAAACTTAAAAACTACTGGACCGATTTTAAAAACTCTTTCACCATTAGGATCCTACATTATCCCTGAGTAACATAGGCTACATATTTTTCCCGAATTCTTACGGGAGCGAAGTTCCGAGCGGATAGCTGGTATTTAGAAATAAAGCTCCTAGTAACCTAGTCTACCTTGCAAAAAACGTACATTGGCGTACAACTGTCTTTAAAGTTTATAAGTACTTACAAAAATATAAAAATAAATAAAAATGATTATTATAACCATATTATCTAGATTTACCACTGACTGATCGACTGGCATAATTGTTTCTGGCGATGGCTGAAAACAATGTATGAGTTAAGTTTGTACTGGGGCAAGTATGGACAAATTTCAAGATCTTCAGATTCTTTTCGAGCTTGAGATCAAACATTATCAGCTTCACCATCTACAATTATTTATGATGAGTGTGTTTGCACAACTTTTTCGACATAAAGCGTGTTACAAAATGAGTGATAAAATTGGACGATTTCGGCGACTAATGTCTAAAAAGAATAATGACGACTTCTATTATAGTACACCTTCAATTAAAAGACTAGATAGAAAAATGACAAAGGATAAAAATGACGACTTTTAAAAACGACCACTTTAAATTATCTGCTAACTCGAAACTCTAGAATGTAAAACTGCTTCAAAAGAAATTTCATTAGATAGATATAACTACCTGGCCACCAGGGCAATCAATTTGCTTCAGTTTAATCTTGCCACCTGATCTATACAATTCTCGTTATTCAAAGATTTAAACATATTGTTCGAGGTGGCTGAATAGAAAAACTGCCAGGCTGGATGTAAATTTCGATCAAAATAGCGATACGATGACTAAAAAAAATTTAACTTCCAGGATATGCGATGGCAACCTACTAAAATCGAAGTGTTCATAAGTAGTATCTATCACTACATTACATTTCTGATCTGCCACCTTGTGAGGTAGGGTTTCGTGCAACGGGAGCTTAGTCTGTTAGGTTTGGATTAGGGCCATCCACATATCACGTCACGCAAAAAATTTCGACTTTTTGAACCCCTCCCCCCCTAAGTTTTTTGGTATCCCTTTAACATGTACTGTCACGTTTGGTATGACCCCCCCTCCCCCATACTCTGTGACGCAATATGTGGATGACCCCTTAGATCAATATTTTTGTAAAGTCTTCATTTTTCTACTTCAACTTTATTATAAGTTGTCTTTTTTCTACTCTTCTTCTTATCGTGTAGGTATAGTCAACGGTGTGGCGAACTTGGCTAACCCTGGTGACAGAGTTTTCAAACCGCACAAATGGCCTCTGACTTGGTTTTAACGACTGTAGTCAATCGACAACAGCCGGGACCGACAGCTTAACGTGCCCTCCGAAGCACGGAAACGCTCGTGATAAATTGCCACTTTGGTCACCCATCAGGTTCCCTGCCTCTGTGTACGTTGCTTAACCTCCCTGATCGGTTGAGATCAGCAAGAGCCACTGGGCTACGAGCGCTTCAATTCAAGCTTTCAAGCTTTTTCTACTACCACATTCTTATACTATGTCATTTTTCTATGTAGGCATTTTTATTTAAAGATATTAGACGTTATTATACCTCGTCATTATTTGTTTAAGACATTAGTCGCCGAAATCAATTGGACCGCGTATCAGGCGTGCCGCGTGTTTAACAACATGCGCCGAGAACGTTGTATCTATATATTTTTTTAATATGTACTCTTTTATAAAAATAATTGTATTTACCTTGTGGATGTTCCAGCCTATGGATGAGTTGTTGAATACCAAACAAACAACTAGCTTCCCTAGACTGTTGAGACTCTCCGAATTCGTTGATAAGTCTTGAATATTTGCTCATGCGATCCTGGTTGAAGTGGGGCACGTCTCGCCCCTCCGCTCCAAACAGAGCATGCTCACAAATAGCTTGAATCAATGACCGCATAAACCAGTCTTCATTTGAGGATTTTCCGAGATTGTCCTAAACAAAATAAAATCCATTAATGTACGAAACACTAATTACATAATGCAAGGAGAATTTTGTGTTACTTTCGTGCAGATTGTTTATTTGTAAAACTGGCCAAAACGTTTTAGAAAGATTATTTTGAATGGTGCTATTTTACCTGAACCCATCCTTTTATGCATTCGCAATTTTCATCAGTGTTCATGAGTTGAAGTAATTTACTTTGAGTTTCAGCGGGAGACAATATCTTTTCTTTTTCATCACAAGCCTTAGTACCTCCTTCAAGGAATTCGAATTTATTATCTTCTATAAACGCCGTCACCTGTGATATAAAACTTAATCAGTAAATATATAATTCTCACACAAAGAGAATAAATAGGTTAAGGCCAGTGTTCACCAAAAATTTAACCAACGATTAGCAGCTAACCAGAGATTTGACAATGTCATTTTCTTACATTTTTTTGACATTTTGTCTGATTAGCTTCTAACCGCGGTTTAACCGTTGGTTATATTTTTGGTGAACACGGCCCTTAGATTTCTTTCATCAAATCACTAACCTGGTCCTCATTCATCCATTCTTTAAATTGTAGACCAGAGTCATGCCATTTACTCTTAGCAAAGGAAGGTCCCATACTTTCCTTCATATTTCTTATTATAGCTTTTAATAATAGATGCCCCTGGTTCGATGAAATTACATTTTCGGAAAGCCTAAATATATCTACAAATGTGATATGCTGAAATATACAACATTTTGATTAATATTTTACATAACCTGACCAAAGGTCACGATATAATACCACTGCCCAACATTTACCTTCTTTTCTATTAGCGGCGCAACAAACTGTCCTAAATATTCATACAACATAGGTATATCAATATGTAAGTCGGGCGCAAATTCAAGTATTTCTTTCAATCCTGCTAAGAAGTTGTCTGGTGCAATTGTATTGGTCGAAATTAAATGTAGCATCGACTTCACAATCATCGCAACATTCTTTGCTGACCTAAAAAAACAAAATTCTTTAAGTACAATCTGAAAATGTCAAAGTATGTATTCACATATTTTTGATTTATTTACATACTTTTCTAATATAACGTTAAGGATTTCAGTGACGACGTCTGCATGGTATTGCGGTTGGAAGTGCTGTTTGATTTCAACCACCATTTCGTCATCATCAGGGTTGATGAGGCAGAGTTCGATCATGGATTTGACGATTTTCCTCTTGTCGTCGGGAAGTCGCTCCTGCGGTACGGAGACGGGCGCGGGCGCGGGGGCGAGCGCGGCTGTCTCGGCGACCGGCGCCGCGGCCGGGCTGGTGCTCGCGTTACCGCTGCCAGAGTTCGAGCGAGACACTCCCATAGAACCAGACTTGCCTCCACTTCCACTATCTGTAAATTGACTCCATTTATAGGCTCCACAACGACAAACTAGTGTTCACTATAGATTTCATAAACTATGAACAGTGATAGTACAACATTAAAATTGATAAATAGCATCTATTTTTGTGACATTTTCATATTATCAAATTTCGTCACATCACACAACAGTGTTTTTATTACATAATAACATGCATGACAACTACATGCAGCTATCTTTCAAGGTCCAGATAAAAATGTATAACATTGCCAGCATAACATCTTAGAGAATTATATGCTGACCACTATTAGTCACATTAATAGATATTTATTTAAAGTTAGAGTAACATAGCATAAGTACGGTTACTTTTCTATATATGTTTATGCTACATTGGGAGTATTAACATTTTATAAGATAAGTTGGTTCAACAAGGTCTAAGTAAATGTTATCTGTATCATTGAAGTGAAGAACGAGACTGCACACTGCAATATAATTAAGTTCTAAGACTCATTACACTTAGTTATATTTACTATAATCACCTCTTGTATTAAACGTAGATCTCTCAATAGAAGCACCTTTAGAATGGTAATTTGCAGACATATCCTTATTTCCTTTAAACAGAAAAAAAAGTAAATGCAATGCTTTTAGCATATGGTATCATTTTGATTATTTTCCAGTTAACAAGTAAGTTTATCCTTACCTCTTAGGGTAGTTGGGTCTGTCTGTACATTTTCCAAAACACTGTACTTATTTTTAGTAAGACTAATCATTGAAGTACTACCCGCTTGAGCAGTGTTTTTTGTGCCCGACCCCTGGTTCCATACAGAATGTGGAGCTAATTTTATGTTGTTTAAATTCTGGAATCATTTTATTTACAGTTATTGACACATTTACATAATATAATAATATTATACCTAGAAAGATAAAAAAATTGCGATATACCTTTTGTGTGACAGCCTTTAGCTTAGAAGTATCTACAGTATAATTTGCTGGGCGTGGTAATTTCCAATTGCTGGAGTCCATGTATGAGTTAGGATTTTGTCTTCTATTATCACTACGTTTGCCTCGACCTCCCTCGTCGCGCCTGAATCCTCCACTCGGATTGGCATTCATTAACTACAACAAAAAAGTATTTTCACTAACATTTCTGCACAAAACGATAGATGGCATCTTAAAATCATTTTTTTGTCAGTCGCAGAGTTAAACTACCCTCTGTAGGAAGGATAAAAAGTATTTTTTTAAACATAAATAATTTCATGAAACCATATATCATTATTGATAGTATAATTAATGGTAGGATTATAATGATTGCCGGCAGATCACAGTACATACCTCAATATGACGTTGATGTTGTTCTGCTTCCTTCTGAATTTGGTCCATCATCTTAGGTTGCGTGTCAACTACGCCCTTGGACACCCATCTTCTTCGGCGTAGTTCAATCACGTCTTGAATCATAAACCTGTTTGAAAGTCACAAATATAAAATTAATTAAGTTGGCATACTTATATAAGCATTAAACAAGAATAATTTAAATATGTTGAGCTTGTGTATGAAATAAGGTGGTGGTACATTTTGGAGCTGGTGATATCAATTTGGCGAAACAAATTAGGTATTAACAAGTTTTACCTGACATTGAAATTAGACAAGTTTTACCTGACACGACTAGAAATCTTGTTATGTTTGCGGTCTACAATATCTTGCATCTTCTTAAAAATAATTTCAAGTTGATCCTTGACTTCGCTCTCGACTTGTTCGCCGATGGTAGTAAGCAATTTACAGAGACATTCTAGCTTTTCTTCTTCTAATTTTTCAATCAAATAATTTATGCAGTATACCATAATCTTGGCAGTTAACATTTTTAGTTTATACAATTCACCTGGAACAAAAACATTTATAATGCATTTTCGTTTACATATCTGTTATGTATAATACAATATCCTAGGTATAGGAAGTCGCAATTGCTTTTTTAAAATACAATCGCAGATTTCAATCTTACTTAATTAATTTGTAGAAATAGTATTTAAGATGTTACTGTTATTTTAACGTTTTTAAACATATTAAAACGGGTTTTTACCATGAACTAACATATTTACTCAAACACAGAGCCTAAAAACCAATATTCATCAGAAACAAAAATCGCGATAAGAACACATTAGTAAGGATTAGGGCTGTTTAACTTAGGAATACAATTTTCGCAGCAGCGGCAGCAGTTCATTTAACACTAATAAGGAATTGGTTTACTTTAAAATATACAAATTATTACATGCAGCTAGATTTATATTTTTAAGTACTCTTAAGCAACTCCTCAATGCCAGATTGTCTTCAGCAGTCAATTAGATTTATGAAAGAGTGTGATCATTTGATAAGAGCTTTATTTATACACAGTAAAAAAATAAAAAATGTAAGACTATATTACAGAGGCCATCGTTAGAATGTAAATGCAAGAAAGAACTTTAAAGATATTCATTTTCAAACAAATTTTGAAAAGAGATGTTGTTTTTCTATTTAATTTATATTGAACACTAGCTAAGTTTGGTTATTCTGAAAAATAAACTGGATCTTTAATCTTCTTAAACAGTGTCTTTTTATATAATGTTCTTGTAAAATTTTGGCAACAATTTTTTTGTGTTTTGAATTGCACCAAACCGCGCGATGCAGCCACTTCCGCGATTATTAACATATGTGTACAAAATAAAAGTTGCAAAGGGGTCTGAACGTTTACCCAATTATGATATGTAAATCAGTAAGTATATTATTTGTTGACCTTAAAAAGCACACAAGTGGGCGATCTCTGAAATTTTCCGCCTTCTAAGGCACAACTGGGCTACGGTCTATGGATATATTCAGCAAGATGTAATTAATTTTTTTTTCAAGCACTGGAATTTTTAAATATGCAAAGTAATGTTACTTTAAGCAATTCATAATTTTACATGTTGCTATAAAAACAACGAGTCACTTCTAATAGATCTTATTTCTTTGAAGTCTACAATTTGAATTCAGATTTTCGGTTTTTATTTTAAAATCCAGCTCTTGTCAAATTGTATTTTTTTTCAAACTTGACCATAAGGTCGAAGATGAGGTCGACGATGGAGCGAGTTAACCCAGAAATGCCTATAAAGACACTGGTACTCCTACGCGCCGACGGCCCTTTACAGAACCTACCACACCGCATGAGACTGGGATGGATTACTAGGAGGCAGGTCTCATTTGTGTTTCCTTAGTCGCTTCTTACGACACCCACGGAAAGAGATGGAGTGGTGTTATTCTCAGCTGATCACCACAGGGTTAACTATGATGTGGATGAGTAAAAATTATTATGTAATTGCCTTTTTATAATTCTCAAGCTAACTTCAATTCGCTTTAGTAGTAGTTGCAATTCTAATTGTATTCAGAATTTTCTTTTAATTTTTTCACATCAGTATTTACAATAATAATATAGATATTCACATCCAAAGATGACATTAGAAATAGGTACATAAAATTTTACACCTACTAAATAAATTTGAGGTTATGGGTGTTCACTTTGTCTCAGAACATGTTAAAGTAAAAAAAAGCAAGCTATGCACAATTTATTATATGCTCAATGATTGAATAAACAGATCTAGGATTTTACAAGTCACACTACATAAATTGATCAAATTTTCAGATTTACCCTGGATGACTTGAATAAAATGTGAATGTTTGGCACTCATTGCTTAATTTCTTTGCATCATTTTTTCATTATTATCTTTTAATCACAACAACATTTCTAAAAAAAGGCATTGTTAATATTTTTGATAGAAAACTTCAAATATCTTCGCAGATAATGCAATTAGTAAGGTGTGAATAGGTGCAATTACTTACCAATAAATCTAACATTTCCTACTGATCTCATCCTTACTCTTCTATTTTCTTCATCAAGCATCAACTGAAGTTCCTTCTTCTTGGCCTGTGTATTAAAAATTTGGTTTTTATTTTGATACATAAAATGTAATACTACCTAGCTTTTTTCCGCAGCTTCGCTCGCGCAAAGAACTCTTTTAGTCACCCACTTTATTCTCGATCCCTTATAGGATGAATTCGAAAAATCGCGAAACACGTGTCTGCTTATTTGCTTCGAGGTATTAATTGTCCAAAAAAATTGTTTTCTCCATAGAAACTTTGAACCCCCATTTCACCCACTTAGGGGTTGAATTTTGAAAAATCTTTTCTTAGTACTAGCCTACGGCATAAAAGACTCCTTTTTGCCAAATTTTCTAGGTCCAAGGGTTTGGGCTGGGCATTGATGAGTCAGTGACTCAGGACCTCCAATTTGATATATAATATTAGAACACACAATAAATAATGCAACAAGACTTACAGGATCGGAACACTCAGCAAGTTCCTTTTCTATCTTGAGTATTTCTGCATCTACCTTGTCAGTCATGAATTGAGTTTGACATCTGGAGATAATAAGGGCTCTGAAGTTGACACATTGCTCAGGGTTGGTGTCAGAAGGAACCTTGAGTGTAGACAGCTTGTTGCACATGGCTGCATAGGCTTCTGAGAAATTAGGCTCATCTATAGCCTTCTCAAACACAAGGTCAATGACACCTTCCAGACGCTTCTGGTTATTGATTTCCAGAGTTTTCACCCTCTCAAGCAAAGTTTCAAACTTTTGTGGAGTCAACTTATTCAGAATACCTCTGAATTTTTTGTATAATTCCTAAAAAGTATAAGTACAACAGTGAGCAAACAGTTAGATTATTTTGTTACCTGCTATAAAAATAACTATTTTATTTAATTTATTAGATCACAAATAAGTTACACACCAACTATTATTTAAAATGGCACAAAATTACAAAAAAAGGCTAAATTGGTAACCCAATTATAGGGGACAACCGCATTCAAAAAATTTTAAGTAACATTATACCAAAAACATATTAATATTATACCTTAAAGAAAAATAAAACAGTCGTAGGAAAACAATTTGCAACATGAAAAGTTACATTTAAATTATACATATAAAACATAGTATTGAAAATATGAAACATACACTATGTTTCAATATACCTGTGTTTTAAATTCTTCTTCACCAATGTTATCTTTCTTGAACCTCAAGGGCTTCCAAGGATCTTTCGTCTCATTGAGCTTAACTTCCTCTCGTAATGATAGGGAAACGTGAATCACTGGTTTATGGGAACCACCACTAGCTGGAGAAGCGGGCAGTTTAGCACTACCTTTGCCTACAAAACGAAATAATATGAACAACAAACACTCTACCCTTCTTTTACAATTTAAAAGTGAAATGTTTACTACCTGCTGCCATATTCCTTCCGTCTTTCTTGGGGTCTCTTGGTGCATTATTTCTGGAACTAAGACCTGAGCCCTTTGCAAACTGAGGGAACAAAGAATCATTCATAGGCCGTGATATTGTAGCAAATGGCAGAGGGTCTAGCATAGGAGCAGTCTGAAAAAAAAAGAAATTAAAATAAAAAAGGAATCAATAAAGAAAGGAAAAAATTCTAGATAATAGAATACTTACCCTCATAACATTGCATGCTTCCAGCATGGGTACATTGGGTTTATTCTTTGAAAGAGGATCATCTTTCATTTGCTTGAGTAGACTAACATCATAGCTCTTCTTGCCTGATGGATTGTATGGAGACCATTGCCCTGAAAAATAAACATGTAAAATAAACTATGTCTTTCATCTTACTTCTAATGACAGATCCTAGAAGGAGTACGCACCAGGATTATAGTTGTATTTAGGTAAGGCAGGGGTGGGAGCTGGTGTGTCTGTGGTCTCTGCTGGTTTGGGTTCACTCTCCGTGGTTTTGGTAAGGTCTTCCTCTTGTTCTACATTACTAATTTTATCTGTCTCATTTTTACCATTTTCAACTGACTCAGCTTCTTTCACATTTGTCTCATTCGCCATCTTGATTCCTGATTTTTTATTGGAATTCTTGATATTCTTTACAACTTTCTCATTTCTATTAACATCTTCATTGACAGTCTCAGTTTTTATATCAGTAGTGTTACCATTGGCAGTATCAGGATCTAAGAAAAAACAAATGTCATTTACAATACACAGAAACACAATTAAACACTAAAAGAAAACGAAAGATTTCAATTAATAACCAAACCTGTAGCTTTAAGGTTAATATCTTTCATCTTAGACTCGGATTGATTAGTACGAATACAACTAGCTATGCTCTGAGTTAATTTGGCTTGCGCCTGAATAGCAGCAGATGCCTCACTACTTTCGGACAGGGACTCTGGCACAGGCGGCAGCTCCTTGGCAGCAACCTTCTCAATACTCGCTGCTAGCAATTGTGTAGGGGTAGGTCCCGAACCCAATCCTGATTCACTCTTGCTCACACCTTCAACAGACGATGGGTTATCAGTCTCTATAGGGGACAATTGTTTTGCTAGTCCTTGTTTTTTCGTTGTAGGTTGACCGCTTTGACTAGTTGGATGGTTAATGTTCTCTTGTAAAATTTCAACTGAACTAATCACTGCAAAAAGAAAAATAAATCTTGTGAGTCACCTTAAAATGAAACTATTAATTGGAACATCAGTATTTACAATAATAACATAGATAGCCACATCCAAAGGTGACATTAGAAATAGGTACATACAATTTTACACCTACTAAATAAATTTGAGGTTATGGGTGTTCACTTTGTCTCAGAACATGTTAAAGTAAAAAAAAGCAAGCTATGCACTATTTATTCTATGCTCAATGATTGAATAAACAGATCTAGGATTATACAAGTCACACTACATAAATTGATCAAATTTTCAGATTTACCCTGGATGACTTGAATAAAATGTGGATGTTCCGCAGTCATTGCTTAATTTCTTTGCATCATTTTTTCATAATTATCTTTTAATCACAACAACATTTCTAAAAAAAGGCATTGTTAATATTTTTGTTTTATGTTGTTGTACAAAATATGACTGGGTCATGTCAAAGTAAAAAAATAGGCACGAAAATAAATCATTTCTTCGATTAATATTCTGAAGACAAAACAGGTATACACAAAATATCGCACTAAATTTAGTGGCACAAACTAGTGGGTGCATAAAGATCAAATGTCGAGACACAGGGACATCGAGTCACACAAATGATACAACATTGCATAGCCGGAACAAGGAAAATTATGATATTTGAAAGGAATCATGCATTCGCGATTCGTCTATAAAGCTCAGCTATCACTTTTTGTATGAAGTAAGTTCGAATTCTATTAATAGAGATTTTCCACGTGGGAGTTTTCTTGCAGCGTACCTGAAAATCAGACTTGCTATGTGGCACTGATAGCTAAATTATATCACAGTTTTTGTAATCCACAAATAAAACTATAAAATTTCACAGAACTATGAAACTATGAAACGTTAACGTAGCAATATGGTAAAAGAAAGTCTACCCAAAAGGTCACTCAAGGATCTAGAATGTCTGACTTTTAGCACACTTTTCACTTCAACCACATTACTTATCTTTAAATCTTAAAATAAAAGTTTAAAACTACAAAATGCTAAATTAAGACAATTAAGATGTAAAAAAGACAAGAGTAATAAAAGTTTAAAAATTTTTAAAATGCAACCATACTCCGAGAGACTGTGAAGTAAAAGCCGCCATATTGGATCGTTCCATGCGGACAGGCGGAGTAGTGTAACTAGTGTTGTGCGCAAGTCGAGTATAATCGATCGATTCAAATGTCGTTGACCTAACACAATGACACAAAAAAAGATGTATGCATGATTTTTTAAGATATAATTTATAAAAGGGATTTAAAATGTAGGTTGTTATATTACATTCCTATATATTCCTTGAATCACGGGCAATTATTAGCCAATACAATTTTAAAAACTGTTTCGATTTATTACGCTGATATAATATAAGTCTTCGCGACATTTTTGCGCGTTGCGGGGCCACACAATACCAGAGTTCCAACTTTAAATAGGTGGACTAAACATAAAAAAACAGGGATCTTTGGCGGGAACCCGGCGTGGGCAGTTACTTTGTCAATTGAATTTTCGTTTTCTGTGTGAAAAAGTTGTTTAATGTATAATAGTGATAGTGTATTATGCAGTAAATTGACTAAAATTCGTGTAGTGATGAAAAAATTCAAGTGATAAGTGTTTCTGCTCCGTTTGGTTACGATAAAGGCGAGGAGGATCAGACGCTATCCGGTTTTACGCAGAACATGAGGAGCTTAGGTTAAGTTGGAGAATGGAGATTATTCACTGAAGACATGGCTGTATGGTCATAGTTTCCAAAAAGGATAAAACAAAAAAAAACAACAGATACGATTTAGTAGAGTCAGTAAGCGGGAAAAAATGAGTTGAGTTTCGGAAATTGGATTACAGCAAACCACTTGGTATGATTGTTCCTTAGGTTAAAATAAGCCGATAAAGATCGGTAGCCCTCAAAAATATTACCTCTGAACCGGGAGGGGGAGGGTCAAAGAGGTGCTCCGCCCAGCGTTACTTCAAAAAATTTTACCACTCATTTGTAGTTACCAGGTTGAGTTTGGTATGGTTTTCGTATAAATCAATAACGAGGAATTCATTTCTGGTATTTATTTTACACATATGTGCAATGGTTTTTTAAATAATCGCAAAAATATAAAATTGTGATAAAAAAAAAACCTTTCGCAGCCTATATTTTTTTATTTAAAGTGTTAAAAAAATATCCAAATGTAGCCTGTTTAATGTAAATTTATAAAAATATAACTTAAGTAGGGGTTTTTATTAAAATTATGACACAAAAAAATATAGAATCCGACGGGGCGGACGGATTATTTGAGAGAAGTAACCTTTTTTTATTTGAATTATATAATAATTTTATAATCTGGTCCTTTTTATGATATCGAAGCGTTTACTTGCTTTCTAATCTATTTATTAATTTTATTTTTTTGGGTTTTTCCAATGTCAAAGACCAGTAGAGGAGTGCCGTAAGACCAAAAAATGTCAAAGCCTCGGAACCCGGTTCCACTGAAAGGATTTTCGTGAAACATTTTTTATTACATTGTTGGAAGTATAAATAAAAAAGTTTTACCCTCAAATTTTGTCGATCTGATTTTTATCTCTTATATGAGGAATTCCCATACAAAAGAAGATTTTTTCGGTAGGTAAAAAAAAACCGATTATCAAATATTTCCATACAAAATCAAAACTATTGATGCTGTAAGTTTGAAATTTTGAATAAATGATGTTCAGATATTGTTAAAACTTACCTAAATGAGTTTACACGGAGTTCCCATGGGAACGAATTGTAGGGCGTCCGCTAGTTGATATGTACGTTTGGTGTTTCAGTCGCAGCTCTCTATCTTTCAAACTATTATAGACAGCATATCCAAATTTTCAGGAAATACGTATTTTGATAGTAACTATCGTAAAACATAATAAAAAACATTAAAAACCTAAATTACAATGGAGTTCCCATACGACAAACGTCCAAAATTTCGCATTTCCTTTACAACTTTTATTACTGCTCTATTTCAAAAATGATGTAATGCATACACCTTAAACTTCGTTCACATTTAAAACATACTTTACATTAGTTAAAAATATATTAATAACAGTCAAGAGTGAATCGGACTCAAGCTAAATATATTTAAACAAACTCTCACTCGAACTGTATTTGTGACATTTACCTGGTTATTTTTCATAGAATGAGGATCAGTAATGTTATAGCAAATTCAATACAAATATTAACCACGTTATTCTCTATGAAATAAGAATGATATTTCTTTTTGAATTATCCAAATCGGACCATTACTTACGAAGATATTAAGTTATAAACATTATGCCGTTCCGGCCGCTAAAAGTTGGTGTACGCGGGTGCGTGTGACGTCACAGTGACTGTCCGAGCGCAGTCGGCAGTCGGTACTCGTAGTTCTCAGAGCGGCGGCGGCGACGCGTTTATGGAAATGCTACCCGATTTCAGCACCGGCACCGGACTGAGATGCGGGAGGTTTTACGAGCAAGATTTCTAAAAATGATCACTAAAATCCTTCCACTATTCAGATCAGTGAACGCGCTGGAATCAGGTATGGATTCCGTAGCGTAGTTCAGAAAATTATAACGGAAACCCTTCCGCTATTCAGAATCATACACTTTCGAAAGTAGGCGCAATCTGAGCCGCGGGAGGATTTTCATATCTTATGCTCCCTGAACTCAGAGATTTTATTTGATACATTTTCTAGGAAATCTATACATTTCCTAAATAACAATCGGAAATGTATTATATAAAAATAGGTGAGTAGAAACCAAACATTTATAAATAAATTCACGCGCATACACACACACGCATACGCACGAGCAGACACACGCGCATTATACACACGCACATGTGCATTACTATTATTAAGTTGTTTATATCTTATATTTAATTTAATTAATTTTGGTTAAATTCTATCGAAATATGTTTACTTAGATAATGTATAGTAGAAGAGCGGGGCTTCTAACACAAGTAAAATTTTTACTTAAATGTAAAATTGTTTTCTAGGCTAGGAAATAAACAATTTTTTTTATTTTTTATTTATTACATGCTTGATTTGTTTATAAGTCATTCGACTTCTTTGTTCGATTACGTCAGACGGAACTGCGACAAGTAGGTTTGTTAGTAGCTTAACCCAACCAACCTTAACGGGTTAGGTTAGGTTAGAACTGCGACCCTCAACGCACGAGCCGAGCGAGCGAAGCGAGCGTGCCGCTGCAGCGGCCGGCAAAGTGCCAGAATCGACTGTGTACATACCTAATTATTCTGGATCTCTACCTACATTTTCGATTTTTCTATTATAAATTCAAAAACAACTGACTTTTTTATTAATTTATGTAAAATACATATTTTTCACATTTTTTCCTCAGTTATGTAACCAGATTGTAACTTAGAAGCAGATGCGGTTTATCTGGAAATTGCTTTCTGAATACTAGTAGGGAGTCGTGTCTAAAATGGTTCATTATGTAAGTAAACCCTACCCTACCGCAGTACAGAGCCCAAACCCGGATAGCATTTACAACATCTAAACGTCGTTTCGGGCGCTGTAAACCCTACCGCATCTCAGAAGTATGGTGGATCTGAGTACTGGAAGCATTTCTATATACGCGGCGGCGACGCGATTGGTCATTTTATTTGCAATTTATTTAAATAAAGTATTGTTAAAGAGTGTAATTTTGTGATATATTTAAATATCACAAAATTACACTCTTTAACAACACTTTTTTTAATAATTTTTTGTATAGGTACCATTTTTTGCGTAGTTTTGGGTTTTTCGGCACGTTAAAAAAGAGTTTTTCAGGCGTTTTAAAAGAAGTGTTTGTACATTTCGGCACTATACAATATTTATAAATAGTTAGAAGATTGAATTAGACACAAATCGGAAACTTAATTTGTTTCAAATACACAATTAATCAATGAAAACACCTGCGCGCCTTAACGCTACCAACGGCTAACTGGCGTGGACAGTCACAGTGACGTCACAGCCTACCGCGCCGGCCGGTCAGTGAACTCCGCTAGTAATTTAATCATAACTTCGTCAATTTTTATCGTAGAACAAAAATTTTTGCACTGTATGTTATGGATTTCGTAGCTCTATAAATCTGCATTCTCAACTAAAATCGTTACGGATCCTCATTACTGTTATCCTTATAAGACTCGGAAACTTAAATATCCGTGCCTTTGATGTATGTGTTTTCGTTTTATTAAACATTTTTGCCTCACATCATACTATAAACGCCAATTCCATAGTAAATAACCAAAAACCGTGAAAAAAAACTGTTTTTATTTACATTGACTTTAAAATTTTATTGCTTGAGTTTGGCTCATATCTAGCCAGTTTTAATATATTTGTTAAATAATGTAAGATATGTTTTCAATATGTACTGATTTTGAAGGATATATTGTATGGTTTTTGAAATAGATCAGTAACAATATTTTTTTCAAAAATACGATATTTTTGACGGTTGTCGTATGGGAACCCCACTGTAGTTTAGGTTTTTAATTTTATTCATTATATTTTACGAAAGTTACTATCAAAATACGTATTTCCTGAAAATGTGGATACGCTGTCTATAATAGTTTGAAAGATAGAGGGCTGCGACTGAAACACCAAAAGTAGGTACATATCAATTAAATGGACGCCCTATAATTCTTTCCCATAGGAACTCTGTGTCACCTCATTTAGGTAAGTTTACAAAATATCTGAAGATCATCTATGCAAAATTTGAAACTTACAGCTTTAATAGTTTTGATTTTGCGTGGAAATCTTTAAAAATCGTATTTTTTTACCCACTGAAAAAACTTTAAAAAAACACAAAATATAAAAATCTAAAAATATATCAAAAAGCAAATAAAAGCTTTGGTATCATAAAAAAGGCCCAGATCATAAAATTATTATATGGTTCAAATAAAAAAAAGTTTCCTTCTCTCAAATAATCCGTCCGCCGCGTCGGGTTCTACATTTTTTCGTGTCATAATGCTATATGAAAACCCCCAGTTAAGTTATGTTTTTATAAATTAACATTAAACAGGCTACATTTGGGTATTTTTTTAACACTTATATGTCTCTTAAATAAAAAAATATAGGCTGCGGAAGTTTGTTTTTTGTGATTACAATTTTATATTTTTGCGATTATTTAAAAAACCATTGCACATATGTGTAAAATAAATACCAGAAATTAATTCCTCGTTATTGATTTGTAAGAAAACCATACCAAACTCAACCTGGTGATATTTTTTGAAGTAACGCCGGGCGGAGCACCTCTTTGACCCTCCCCCTCCCGGTTCAGAGGGGATATTTTTGAGGGCTACCGATCTTTATCGGCTTATTTTAACCTAAGGAACAATCATACCAAGGGGTTTGCTTTAATCCAGTAGAAAAATGTGAATCTGCTTAATGACAAACTAAGCGCAACAATCGGGGACTACATTATTATAAAATCTTAGTCTGGGAAAACATCTTCACTAGGAAGAAGTATTAAATGTGGCACAGGGGCGGAATTTTGTACTTGCAGAGGAAAAACTTATGCAAATAGATGACTTAATCTACAGTATCGAAGGTTTAGAAAAGTACCTAGCTGATGTGAAACCTTTCCGAACTATTCGATTTTGGAAATAATATCATATTCTACTGACTGTATCCTAAGTGTATTTGCGCCAATGCAATGGACCTATAGAGATCTCGGACTTTAACTGTTTTTTTTTTCACTTAGGGTCGCCGCCGCACACGGGCTATTAAAAGCCGCCACGAGAAGCTAGAAGAGGCGGCCACCGGGGCGTCAACCGTGTGCGGCGAGTCCATATTATAAAATGTATGAAAACTACAGGAAATATGCCGGTGGCGGCGTTTGCGTGACGGCGTTTTGTGGCCCGTGTGCGGCGACCCTTATTGTGTATGTGTTTGTTTTAACTGCGGCGTCCTTTATTGTGTATGCGTTGGTTAAACTACCTCGAAAGTTGATCAACTTACGATTCTTATTATTTTCCAGTGACATATAGATACCTTGGTAAAACCGCAGAAAAAAATAAGTTTTCAATACATATACACCGTGTTTCTGAGATATCCATTTACTTCAACATGCTGTTCAGACCATCAAGATAAACATTTTTCATTATGAACACATTCCCGAATTATTATTTTTTATACATTTTTAACTTTCATACAAACTAAATACTTACCTTGACATTAATTATCTGACATGCAAGGCTCTTTACAGGATTTAGCTCTCGGATATCAAATTAAGTTTAATAGAAGCGGCAACGCAGCTCAAATAAAGACCCTTTCTCACTTCACTACCCAATTAAATAATTTCACAAGTAACTTTGAAACGAATTATTTTTAAGTACTAATTCCTTTGTAAGATTTCATTAGTTGAAGCTATAGAAGTGTTTGAATAAGTTAATGAATATTCTCAGGAACACCGTGTATACTTTTGATTAAACAAATACTAACAACGAAAATTAATTTTAGTACTTTTGCGCCAGGGATAACAAGGGGCGGGATTTTTTGACTGATTACATTAAGTTAATTTGCCCAATGTGTTTTTGAATGTTATCCGATTCAATTCATATTTTAGATAAAACACTGTCGCTTTAAATAAATAAGATGTATTTATATATCACTATGTCAATCTTTATTAATTTACTGTATCACTTCCTGGGGTGGAGCTCATAAATCAAATATGATAAAGTTAGAACGCGCTCAGAGAGCAATTCTAAAAGTTAGCCATTTCCTGCCCTTCAGAACTCCTACTTCTACCCTCTATCAGAACTGTAAAGTTTTAACTGTAAGACAACTGTTCATACTATACACCACCCTCAAACAACACTCCCACCTTTCTTTTGATACTTCCCTTGTGAGATCTAAACGAAGAAATGTTTGCCCTACCGTAGCAGTCTCGACTCGCTTCGCACAAAGATTTTTCCTTTTTCTAGGTGTATTCCTATATAATAAATTAAACAATGAGATCAATATATACACACTTAGCAGATATGAAAATAAACATAAAATTTCCAATCGGTTACAGAAATTCGATTACAATGACACAGAAAGCTTACTCAAAGCCGTTTCATAACACAATTTGACTTTGACTTTTGAATTATACGCCTTCTTTACATACGCTCTCTCTCTCCCTTACATACACACACACACACACACACATTCACACACCGCTTTTAGTTTTAAATTAAAATAATTTTCTAATTTTGATCTACTTAATATCCTAAGTAATTTCCGTCCTTAGATATTAGGTATCTAGGTATGTATATGTACATTTTACTAATATTGTTAGCTGCGCGGTGGGCTCCTGGAGACCTGCGATACAGGTTTTACCTAGTGCAGGCTCCAGTCTTAGCTGCTGTCCGAACTTTGTTTTACAACTTCATGCTAAGTTTTCTCACAAAATGTAGTTAAATTTGAAATTTACATTTGCAAAAAAAAATTGAAAACCCATACATTCCCGCCTACAATCCCTGGCGGGGTAGGCGGAGCGCCATTATAGGTATGGGGTTCTAGAACCATGTGACGCCACATTTGACATACCTATATTCTGACGGTCACAAGATGGATCATGAGTGTGGTGGTGATAGGTCGTCAGCCTTTCTCCCACGATACAGCAAAACCCTCGCCTCTCACTTACTGGCTACTACAGTATGCCAGGGAAGAGTTGGCAGCTATTCTACGATTTTCTGTCACTCCCAGCCCAGAAGAAAAACGTATGTATAAAAAATCAGTACAAAATACCAAATATTTTACTTTTGTGTCGATATCGATTTCGACTAGCGTAATAAAGTAGATTTGATACGACATGGTCGTTGTTACCGCTGCGTAACACCTATTTTGCTTTTTAAAAATATTCAAATTTTAAGTAAATCTTGTGGTGTCAACTCAAACGAAAGGACTTAAAAATTCAGAGATTATAATATGATTTTGTAATACAGGAAAACATCACGTTTTTTTCTGTTAGCTCTGAGGTTGGTTCCTGGGGTTTTTCGGCAATGACCTAGTCTTACTAGATATAGGACGGTGTTCAGTCCAAATAAAGGAAATTTCTTTCAAAAGCCGACAACGTAAGTTTCTTTTTTTTAAGTTTTCATAAAGCATATAAAACTCGATTCATACAGCCAGTTGAATTAATAAATTGTTCAAGGGGCTTTATTCTTTATTCTCGAATTTATTCTAATTTTCGCTAACTTAAAGCCATGGCCTATACGGGTTTCGATGTCGATACTGTATTAAAATGATGATGAGCTCCATGGTTTTAAAACAAGTGACATGTACCCTAGCTAATATCATAACATTTATACATTACCGGGCAATATTGACCTATTTAATGGATGAGTATCTAATAACTATGCTAATATAATCTATTACCTAAACTGTTCTATTCCTAATTAGTAGGTAATTAGTCTTATTACCTACCCATAGTTTGACCATTAATACCGCGGCGGAACCGCGAGAAAAACAGGCCGCTCTCGCTCTGTCAGTTTGTTAGCGATGTAGGCCTTTTGATAAAGCGGTAATGGTCACTCACACTATAGTTCGTGTAATAACAAAAATCGAGGAACGAGTGTATACATTTTTATAAACATATTTGAGATTTTATATCGCCTAATCGCTACTGAAATGACCTTGAGTTATGGTAATCATTGCTAAACATAATGTAACTATAGTTAACGTCGTTTAAATATCCTGATATTTTAGGATTACTCCAAGTTATGGAATGGTATCTAATGCCCAAGTAGGTACCCTAAGAAATGTATATTAGATGACTTTAATTAATAAGGATTAATTAAAGACGTAAAGTAGCTCACGCAACTGAAAATTTTTTCCCATACCTAGGTCGAAATATAAAAAAAAAGTCTTTCCATATTACTTGTGCGACCCGCTAATTTTCCTTTGAATGGGAAATCGTATTATTTTTGAGAATTTCATATTCGTTGCTTGGGAAAAGTTATTAATTAAATAACTTTCCCAAGCATGGGGATAATCACACTCTAAAGTTTCACTAACTCAATATAAGACAGCCTGTACAGGGCGTCCCAAGAAACCTGTACCAGCGAAGGTCTATGGTTTGGGGCACCAATACCTATCGATTGGACCCCTATGTATGTTCCGTGATTTTTTAAAGTTAAGATGTTATAACACATTTAATGAATTTTTCGAAATTTATCAACCAGCATCGATTTTTATTTTTTTTTCTCTTTATGTTTAATATAATTTAAAAAAAATCTTTGGTAGATAGTAAGGGAAATATTAGCTACCATTAAAAAAAATGGATGTCCCTCATCATTATGTAACACGATTTAAATTTAACTTAAAAATTAAAATGTTGTTAAAAAAAATAACTGAGATGGACCTGCAGGTTTCAAACAGCTTTTAAAAATTTCAGAAGATATTCAGTTTTAGGATCCATACAAAAAAATAGCATTTAATGGGGCTTTTTTATGAGTAATTCGCGTTTAACGTTAAGCAGGAACCATCGTAGGCAGTTTCCTAGTAGTAATTCCATAAAACGTATTGTTTCTGAAAATAACACAGACTTGCCCAAAAAGTTGTTAACACGCTTGTAAATGAACCTTTAGGTCAATAGAATAAAACTAACAAAAAATTCAAATCGGATTTAAATCCTACAAGAGATTTTATTATTTTAATAGCTTCATTTGTTGCCAAATAAGATTATCCTAAGTTTTCCCCCTCGGCGGAGGTGTGCATAAGTGGTGGGGGGTAAAAATGTACCCAAAAAGGGATATTTTTGCGATTTTTCGGTTATATCTCGTAAAGGACTTACAATATCGAAAACTGTCCTGCATAAAAGTTGGAGGGCATATAATCCTGCGTAGGATAAGACCAGATTCATATTTTTTGGACTACCCGTTCTCATGCTTTAGCTCATCAAAGTTGGATAAAGGGTCAACCAGGCTAAGCGAACAAGAGTGGCCCCATACCGACGGATTTGGTCATTCTTCCAGGTGGTGTACTGGCAGGCCCTAAGATCACCCTATGCTTAATAACAGTCCTCGATCTTCCTTTGTTTTAGAGTTATTTAGGATAATGTCGAAAAATCATGTGTATGCCCTCTGAGGGACCAAGTCGGGAAATGTGGTTTTGAGTTCATACACTTTCAGCAGGTCTCTTAAAAGAAATGTAGGTGAAGGGAAAAATTTGTAGGTGTTATAGGTAGGACGCTACAACTCACTGAACGTGGTCCCTTACACGAGCACTATGGGGTGTCATATTACTGAATCTGGGCAGTATGAACGATCATGATGAATGGCAATATTTAGCAGGTCATTTGTAGGGCTACATACATAAATAATAGCTCTTGTTTATTAATAAACACAAAGTAAATCCAATGAGTTTGTGGACCCTCAGTTCGCACGACCTCAAAAATTAACTTTGATGCTACAAAATATTTCGTTAAGTTATATTTATGAGGCAAGTTTTAAGATACAGCACATATTTTGTTGATTCTACCCTGCGAATATTAGGGCGTTAATTATCTGCCCTTAAAAATTACCAGCCTTTAATTGTGGTCCCTCACACCGCATGCTTCATAAACCTCTAAATGTACAAAATTATGAGCAGTCTTTAAAAAACAACACATATTACAGAAAAGTGGTAGTTATTTTGTAGATTAACCTGATACAAAAAAAAACGTAAATTATTTACTTTTCTTTGAAAACCAACGATGTACTTATATATTTCTCTAAACAAATACGCACTAGAGTAACCACACATTGACATATTTTATGGAAAGTGTTTGTGTAGGTAAGTAAAAAAACACATCGCATTTTACTGGTAAGTATGTTTATTTAATACAAAAAAAAATACATTTAGGTATATTAACTTTAAAAGAAAACTTATCTAAAATGAAACAAACTAATTGATAAGTACAGTAATTCTACGTAATCAATGTATGGGAAAAACAAACAAATTAATAAAGTTTTGAAACATGTGTGGCATGATACCTTTGGGTGTGATGTTCAAAATGCACAACTCTCCCCCCCCCCCCTATACCTGACGCTACACCCTCCGACACCCTGAAACGTGTCTCTTTTATCGGTTTTTCCACATTTTCTCAAAAACTGCTACACATACGGAAAAAATGTTTAGAGCAAAAATAATTCTCATCAAATGGGCAACAAAAAAGGTCCTACATGTATTTTTATAGGCTTGATGGTAGTCGAGCCTATAGTCGTGACAAATAACCAGGTAAATGTCACAAAAACAGTTCTAGTGCCAGTTTCCGTTTGAATATATTTAGCTTGAGTCCGACTCACCCTTGACTATTTTACATCAATTTTTTAGTTAATATAAAGATTGTTTTAAATATGTTTTAATTTTGGAATGAATGCATTATATAGTTTTTTAAATAGAGCAGTGACAAAAGATGTTAAATAATGCGATATTTTTGACGTTTGTTGTATGGGGACCCCACTGTGGTTTAAGTTTTTTAAGTTTTTTATGCTATTTTACGATAGTTACTATCATAATACGTATTTCCTGAATATTTGGACATGCTGTATATAATGGTTTGAAAGATAGAGGGGCTGCGACTGAAACACCAAACGTACATATCATTTAGCGGACGCACTACTAGGGAACCCCGTGTAACCTCTTTTAGGAAAGCTCCCACAATATCTGAAGATCATCTAAGCAAAATTCTAAACTTAGAGCTTCAAAAGCTTTGATTTTGCAAGGAAATCTTTGTAATAATGACTATACTGTCGTTAACCTGATGACAAATTTTATTATCGTTTTTTAACTAGCTAAAGCTTGAAAACTGTCAGGCCTATCATAATAATATGTATGACATATTTGTTTACAATTTAATGAGGATCATTTTTGCTCTTGACACTTTTTTTGTATTTATTATAGTTTTCGCAAAAAAGATAAAAAAACTTAACGGTGACAAACTTCACGGCGAGGGGGGGTGTAGCGTCAGGTGGAGGGGGGGGGGGAGTTATAAGTTTTAAACACCACACCCAAAGGTATCATAAATTCATAATACATAAGTTTCAAAACTTTATTAATTTGTTTGTTTACAAAACACAGAATTACCGAGCTATGAACAGATAACAGAAATAAAGTAATGGAGAATCTCCAGTCAATTTTTTTGCAACAACGACGTAACCAACATAGTTATGTAGGATTTTTTTATATTTTACTCCAAGGATATACAGGGCTTTAGGTAAATCACTTTCAAACTCTCGGGTGGAAAATCAGTTCATGAAACTGATCAACTTTCCCAAGGAACAAAGGTTGGAAAACGAATTTTTTTTTTGTATTTCCCATACTAATTGCGTCAGCTGATAGCGCGTATGGGAAGTCAATTTTTTTTGTCATACTTTGACCTTTGTTCCTTGGGAAAGTTGTTCAGTTTCATGGACTGATTTACCACCAAAGAGATTGAAAGTGATTTACCTGAAGCCCTGTATAGGTAATATAGCTTAAGTATTTTTGAAATCGGTCCAGTAGTTTCGGAGCCTATTCGTTACATACAAAAATACAAACATAAAAATCTATAGTCTTTATAATATTAGTATAGAATAGAGGTTCCCAAACTTTTTTTCTCATAGACCACTTTCAAGATTTTGCTGGTTCCGGTGGACCCCCTGCAGCTTTATTTCTACAATATTCCAATAAGTCGACAAAAAAAATTAAGATTAGATCTAACTATGGAAATTTGCGTTGCGGCTGAGTTCCAACTACTTCCAATCACGAATTACTGTACTTTTTTGACATCTACTCACAGCACTTCCATCAAATATTTATCTGCCTTAAGGCTTGACTTCATAGGTGAAGTCAAGCCAATATTTTAGTTCTTCACTATCGAAACCAGATAAATTTTTGGGGACCCCGCTTACGAATTGTGAAACCCCATTTTTTTTGTCACGCCAACGTAAACGCCCATTTTTTTGTCACGCCAACATAGACCCCCATCGCGTCGCCCGCGGACCCCTGGGGGTTAACCTGGACCACTTTGGCAACTTACCGTACACGTACAACAGCAAGTTATCCCACTTTGACCTTGTGCTCACCATTCCTGCGCTCGTAATAGTGATCGTTTTCGTAACGCAACTGTTTTAAATGATGTTTCCGATAAACAGGCCGTCGAAACTTCGAACAATGTATTTAACTATTTTTTAATTAAGTAAATGTATCAGTACAATGCGATTTGTTTTTTTACTGACACAAACACATTCCGTAAAATATGTCAATGTGTGGTTACTCTAGTGCGTATTTGTTTAGAGAAATATATACATCGTTGTTTTTCCAAGCAAAGTAAATAATTTATGTTTTTTTTGTATCAGGTGAATCTACAAAATAACTAATTTTTTTCTGTAATATGTGTTTTTTTTAAAGACTCCTCATAATTGTCTACATTTAATCAAAGTTTATGAAGCATGCGGTGTGAGGGACCACAATTAAATGCTGGTAATTTTTAAGGGCAGATAATTAACGCCCTAATATTCGCAGGGTAGAATCTACAAAATATGTGCTGAATCTTAAAACATGTCTCATAAATATAACTTGACGAAATATTTTGTAGCATCAAAGTTAATTGTTGAGGTCGTGCGAACTGAGGGTCCACAAACTCATTGGATTTACTTTGTGTTTATTAATAAACTAGAGCTGTTATTTATGTATGTAGCCCTACAAATGACCTGCTAAATATTGCCATTCATCATGATCATTCATATTGCCCAGATTCAGTAATCTCAGTAATAAGCAACCCATAGTGCTCGTGTGAGGGACCACGTTCAGTGAGTTGTAGCGTCCTACCTGTAACACCTACAAATTTTTCCCTTCACCTACATTTCTTTTAAGAGACCTGCTGAAAGTGTATGAACTCAAAACCACATTTCCCGACTTGGTCCCTCAGAGGGCATACAGATGAAAAATCAGGGTATCACTGAAAGTGTCATATTTTGTAAATTGTAAATATGCATTTTGTAAACTATTTTATTATTATTAAACATGACTTTGTTTGGTTAATCTAACTTGAACAGTTTAGAAAATATGACACTTAGTGATACCCTAATTTTTCGACATTATACTAAATAACTCGAAAACAAAAGAAAATCGAGGACTTATATTACGCATAGAGTGTTCCTAGGACCTGTCAGTATACCACCTGAAAGAATGACCAAATCCGTCGTAAGGGGGCCACTCTTGTTCGTTTAGCCTGCTTGACCCTTTATCCAACTTTGATGAGCTAAAGCATGAGAACGGGTAGTCCAAAAAATATGAATCTGGTCTTATCCTACGCAGGATTAAATGCTCTCCAACTTTTATTAAGGACGGTTTTCGATATTGTAAGTCCTTTCCGAGATATAACCGAAAAATCGCAAAAATATCCCTTTTTGGGCACATTCGTACCCCACACTACTTATGCACACCTCCGCCGAGGGGGAAAACTTATGATAGTCTTATTTGGCAACAAATGAAGCTATTAAAACAATTAAATCTCTTGTAGGATTTAAATCCGATTTGAATTTTTATTATTGACCTATTTATAATGTTCACATATTAAAATGAGGGAAACTGCTTCATTTTATCGACGGGAAAAATACTTTTCATTTTTCATACTCGGAAAGTAGTGTTATTTTGATCTCCATAGGGCGGGAAAAACTCATACAAATTACTTCCCACCTAAGGCCCGGAATGAACTTTAAAAATAGAACTGCTGTCAGCTGTGAAGAGTTTGATGTAAAAAAAACTAATTAAAAAAAATGCTGCGGCCATGTGAGTTTCTAAATAGCCAGTGTGAACTTAGCGCAAACTTCTTTGAGCCGAATAAGCCGCAACAATTACGCGGTGAGTTCCATATTTAAAATTTAAAAAGTCGACATTAATTGGCGGGATACTAATCTGTTATGTATCTATGACGGAATTCAAAAAAATAGGTATAACTAATATTATTTAATATTATCAATAAATAGTTTAGATAAACAACTAGTTTTATTTTCCTCATATTCGAAATGAAAAGTAGAGTGTTTAACACGGGTAAAAGAATCAATTTCCGAGGTATTTAGACGCCCGAGCGCAGCGAGCGTTCATTCATATCCTATTTCCACCCTCGATTAACAATCTACTATTTCATTACTCACTCATACTCAGAAAGTAGGTCTGAAGTTGCCTACGGAGGGGCTTGAAAGTGATACTTTTCAAGCCTAGTGAGAATCGCTTTCAACTGACAGCTGTCAAATTAAGTATTAAGAAAATATGTTCCAACTTCCTATACAGCCACTCTATTAAAGCGCGATGTAAAATTGAAACAACAAAAGTTAAGTATTCATTAAAGAATAGTTTTTTAATGGCTTTTTAATAATTTACTTTTAGCTATTTCTTTAAAATAACATAGATTTTGGCCAAATATTAACAATTTTTTTCAATGGTGAAAAAGAAAAATTATGGCTAATAGCTGGCCAGCCATGGAAAAAAAACATAATAGGCGGGAAAGTGGCATTCCGATCTTCACTTGTTTTTTCGAGTTGTGGAGTTTTGTAACTTTCACATAGCAGCAATGAGTTCAGCTTATTCATGTTTTAATTTTTACTTTCTTTGTATTCGTAATGAAAAGCACAGTGTTTACCTCGGGTGAAAGACTTATTTAGTCCCTAGAACTAAAAGCTCCCTCGCTACGCTCGGTCGCCAAACCTCGTCTCGAGACTTAAATAAGTTGCTTTCACCCCTAAAATAACAATGTACCTACTATAAAAAAATAAAAATAAAATATTGGATTTTTCATGGCATTTTTAAAATTCTTCTTTGTGGCTGTGCCCGCCGTATAAACAAAACGGTATATCTTTTAAAATAAGTGATCTATCACGTTGAAACAAACTCAATAACGATTAAAAACAACAGAGTGTTCTTATAAAATTATAAGCGAGAAAACAACCGCCTCAACTGAAAATAAAAAAGATTTCTAACAGAAATCAGGTTAGTTTTTCGTAAAGTTTTACAAAAATGTAAAATTGCCTAGTTTTTTTACTACTTTAAGTTATTCTACATCGTATTAGCTATCTAACAACAAAAATTTAAAGTCTGTAACTCAATCACAACATTACCTATCAACTGCTGAAGAAAGGCCTTGCACCACTCTGTTTTGCAGGTAGAGAATCTATTCTGTGAACTATTTTTGAAAAAGTATGTGATGGTGGAGTGCCAACTATCCTCAGTTGGCCCTGGTTCCCCGCACTCCACCCCAATCTCGACCAAGGTCATAGATGAGGTCGATGATGGAGTTAACTAGAAATTGCCAATTAAGGCACTGGTACTCCCACACACCGACGGAAACGGAACACAGCAAGCTGTTTGGCGTCGGACTTCGACGGGAGAGTGGTAGCGAACCAGACGGCCCTTTACAAAGTCTACCACAATGCACGAGACCATAGGACGCCACCTCAGATTCCCCGCACTCCACCCCGCGCGCCTTTACAAAAATAACTCACAAAAATGGTTCTCTACCTGCAAAACAATGGTGCAAGCACAGAATAAATAATAGTACTAACGTACAGAAGTCTCACTCCCTAACAAAATACAACTTTAGGCATAAAAAATTTCCTACTATTGCACCGGCTTGCAAGAGAAATTGAAACTTTTAGTCGGCCGTTAGCGTTCATTCATATCCTATTGCGCATCGCCGACTCGATGCCGCGTTCGCGACGAGAGCTCAGGGTTAACACTCGGCGCCGATTTAGAGGTAAAATTATCATTGAAATTTATTAAGTAAGATAACAATACTTATAAAATCAAGAGTAACTTTAGTTGGGTAGTGTAGTAAGTAAAAACACAATTTAACATAACCAACCATGTTATCAAATTTTGATACCTAGCCTACATACCTAGCAACTACAGACACCTTCAGACTATTGTGATGGCAAAACGTGTTTTTGTCTGGTTTTAATATTGTTAATAAGTAGGTTCACTTATTATTTTGTTCAACACGCAACCAACGCGGTGAGCGCGCGCGCTGCGAGTGGCAACCCGCGCTCGCTGGCATACTCGGTATGTCCGCCGCGCGAACATGTCTAAACTGCGGAGTGACACCCCCCTGGTGCAAGGCCTTTCTTCAGCAGTTGATAGGTAAAGTTGTGATTGAGTTACAACCGTAGAATTTTTACAATTAGATAGCTAATACTATGTAGAATAACTGAAAGCAATAAAATAAAACCGGCCAAGAGCGAGTCGGACTCTATAAAAACTATTATCTCTATAAAAGCGGCAAAAATGTCAACTGTCTAACTATCACGGTTCATGAGATACAGCCTGGTGACAGACGGATGGACGGTCGGACGGACGGACAGCGGAGTCTTAGTAATAGGGTCCCGTTGTTTCCCTTTGGGTACGAAACCCTAACAACTAGGTTAATGATGCGTTTTACTGAGAAATTTTACTTTTTTTTGTAAAACTTGATGAAAAACAATCTTGATTTCTGTTAGAAATCTTTTTTATTTTCAGTTGAGGCGGTTGTTCTCCTTCGCTTACAATTTTATGAGAACACTCTGTTGTTTCCAATCGTTATTGAATTTGTTTTAACGTGATAGATCATTTAGTTTTAAAGTTATACCGTTTTGTTTATACGGGGGGCACAGTAACAAACAAGAATTTTAAAAAAGCCATAAAAAAATCATATTTTTTATTAGATTTTTTTAGTATTTTTAAAGTCGATAAAATGAAGCATAGTTTCCCTCATTGCACATTATAAAGACTCACACTATAACGCTTGCGTATTTCCCTTTCTGTGTTCAACTGGTGACACCGGCCGCGCGAAATCCGCACGCTTTTGTATTACTATGGAATTCGACTAACTCAACACGAATTCGCGTCAACTGGATCTAGATGCCTTTGTGATCTAGTGGCATTGGGAGAGCTTTTACAAAATAGTGTGCAGTTGAACTGAACACTTTTTGACTTGACTGTTTGAATCTTCAAAAGCGTGTTGAGTAAGTGACGGTATTAGGTGAGGTACCGCTTATATTCACTATGTTACCACTGCGTCCACTGCTGCTCCTATGATTGTAAGGTTGCGAAATGTATGTCGACAGCTTAACGCAACCAAAGTCGTTTCTGGCACTTCGCCGGCCGCTGCCGCGGCACGCTCGCTTCGCTCGCTCGGCTCGTGCGTTGGGGGTTGCAGTTCTAACCTAACCCAACCAACCCTTAAGGGTTACCCTTAACGGGTTGGTTGAGTTAGGCTACTAACAAATCTACTTATCGCAGTTGCGTCTGTCATGATCGACACAAAAATGCGGGCATCTAACGCGTCGGGTATTATTTACGAATAAGCGTACCGCACCGGCTTCATCCGCTTCGGCTCACAGGATTTATTTTTAACATGTACGAACGCGCTTAATCAGCACGGATTTGTTTTGAAAAGATCAAATAAAAAACCGTATTCAATTCAATTGTACACTGTTTTGTAAAACCTCTTTTAACGTTGCTTGATCGCAAAAGCGTGCTCAGATGACGCGAGCTGAACATGGGTTGGTTGAATTGTGTAGTAATACAAAAGCGTGCGGATTTCGCGAGACCGGTGTCGCCAGTTGAACACGGAAAGGGAATTACGCATAACGCTTTCAGTGTTACCCCGATTATTTGACATTATCCTTAATAACTCGAAAACAAAAGAAGATTGAGGACTGATATTAAGCATAGAGTGTTATTAGGGCCTGCCATACACCACCTGAAAGAATGACCAAATCTGTCATTGGGGGCCACTCTTGTTCGCTTAGCCTGCTAGACCCTTTATCCAACTTTGATGAGCTAAAGCATGAGAACAGATAGTCCAAAAAAAATGAATCTAGTCTTATTATATGCAGGATTAAATGCCCTCCAACTTTTATGAAGGACAGTTATCGATATTTAAGTCCTTTACGAGATATAACTGAAAAATCGCATTTTTTTTTGACATTTTTACCCCCACCACTTAAGCACACCTCCGCCAAGGGGGAAAACCTAGGATAGTCGTCTTTGGCAACAAATAAAGCTATTAGAAGATCAATAAAATCTCTCGTAGGATTTAAATCAGATTTGAATTCTTTGTTGGTTTTGTTCTATTGACCTATTCAGTAAGTTAGTTGTAATTGAACATCGACGTGGTAACGGTAATTATATCAATAGAAAATGTTAAGAGCTCAACGTAGGTCATTTATTTTTCGTTGGTGGGCGCTATTTATCAATGATCTACTGCTTTTCACCTTCATATTTTTAACTAAGCTATGAGCTTCAACACATTTGTTCTTTGAGTAATTCTGAGCATTTCTAGTCAGGGCCACAAAGAAAATTATGGCGCGGTGGAGCGGGTACAAAGGTACTCTTTTAAAAACCTTCTTTTAAAAACCCTATACGTTTCTAGGTTGCTACTGTGGCAAGTTGGTATCATTTTCGTATAAAATAAAAATGTAGAATTCATTTCTGGTATTTATTCTAATCATTTTAGTAGTAGTTTTTCGAATAAATCGTAAAAATGTGAAAAGATTGTGATATTTTTTTTGCTTTGATAGCTAATAACTTTTATATTCAAGTAAAAAAATACTCAAGTAAAGCGCATTTTTAAAGAACCTTCATTTACAAAAAGTTGGTGATAAAAATCTGTAACCTAGAAATACTTAGAAAGCTAAGAATTACTCAAAGAACAAGTGTGTTGAAACTCTGTATGGGAGCGATCCAGTAGATCTCCCAGTAATTGTGATCCGAGAGCCCGAGTTTGAGCAGCCTTATTTGCGTCAACGCAGTATAATAATATGCACATATAGAGTAAATGTTCGAGAGGGGTCTGCGATGTGTGAGGTCGTGACTGAAAATGCATGAGACTTCTCTCTGGCACATAATGCAATATTTTTAATAAACTAACATTACAGCCAGCATAATTGATCAAATTGTCATTACGAATCAGTTATAGAAATAAAAAAATAGTATATTGTGATACAGGGTGTGAAGGAGGTTATTGTAAACGAATTGACGTATGTGAGCACGAGCCGCACCTTTACACACGACGTTTTTCAATACATTTGTGAGAAAAGTCATAAATAAAAAACAAATGTAAGCAACTAAATACCTATTTTTCACGGGAATTTGCAGGAAGAAGACATCTTGCGCGGTTTTCACCGTGTTTAAAATGTCGGGTGGTGTCAAGTCCGTAATATCACTGTTTTCACATGACGAAGTCATATTAATTTGTTTCACAATATAAATAATGCAAAATTTACGAAAATGGCGCCTTTTTGTAAGTTTTTATTGTAATTTGTGCGCATGCGTAGATTATGTTTTTTGTGTATCAAAATTATCGGGCAAAGAATTCAAATATTCAGCCTTTTGTTTTTCTCGGTAAATAAAATATTAAAATATTTCAAATGAAATATAATTAAAAATATACGCATAATTATATTTTATTCCGAATTTGAAAATTATTTGCCTATTTTTATTTATTTGATTATTGTATTACACATGAAGTCGACATGATTTTATTCTCAGTATGCAAACCTTGCTGATAAACTTCTTCATTTGACTAGTGAAAATTAAGAAAAAACTACAAAGTAAAAAGCACTAGTGCTTCAATGAGCTACTTTGTGTTTATGTTTATAGCCATATTAGCCATACAATGTTTATTTTTCGAGCAACTGTATGGAAAAATTGTTTTGTAGTCTGTTGTTAAAAAAATCTCAAGTAGGAACGTATAAGGCATTGTTAAAAAATGAGAAGTGCTCGTAGCCTAGTGGCGTTTGCTATCCGGAATTAATCAATGAAGTTAAGCAACGTACAAGTGAAACCAAGTATGGCTTAAAATTAAAGAGCTAAAACAGAGTTAATTGAGAACAATCTATAATTGTAGACATAATCTAATTATAACATACATATAAAATTAAGTCAAAAATGTGTACTATTTAATAAGCATATTGCGCTCGTGAAGGAGTATGATATTTGATATAGGTAGTTAAAAGTCTATAAAAAGAAGTGCAGATAGCTAAAATGTGTAAAAAAGATAATGCAGTCGAATTTAAATCCTTACCATAGGCCACTAGTAATATTATAAATCAGTAATAAATAAATAAATAAAAACCAGATAAATTCATACCAAAATGTGTCATTTAGGGGTTAAAGCTTAATCAACCTAGCCAGAACAAACAATACTTACCTACTTGTGAAATGCATACCGAGGTCATCGTCAAACCTGACCTTAAACGTCCACAAAATGGATTTCAGGAAGTTGTGAAAAGGAACAAAAAATACTTACTTGTAACAGCCGTAGGGCCATTTGGCTTGTGTATAATATTTTCTTTTTCACTATCTTTATCTTTGCTCTTTTCTTTCTCTTTGTCATCAGGTCGTATCCGTTCTCTGGGTATCCTCTGGGGCTGGGGAGTGGGCATGGGCGCGGGCGTGGGCGCCGGCGCCACGGATATCGAAGCTGCTGGGACCGTCACCGTCGGGGTTGCGTTTACTACAGCAACGCCGTGTGACGTCACAGGGTATTCAGCAAGACTTTCTACTTCATCATCTTGAGGCACGACTGGTTTATTTTTATTGTGTTTCTGTTGTTTATTATGTGTTATATTCTTATCTAGAACTAACGACTGAACATTCTGCTCACTAGTTTTTTGGAGTTGCTTAACTTTCATATGCATTTTAGGCACTATAACAGGACTATCTGATATTGCTGATACTACAGGTGTTTCAATAGGTTCTACAGCAACATCAGGCCCTAAATTTTTACTTTCATTAATATTTAATATCTCAGATTTGACTACATTATTGTTTATAGAAGTTATTGCATTCGTTTGAGGTTGCACAGTATTCGCGGAAGAGGGAATAGGAGAATCCACATGTTTTATAACAAAGTTCGATTTTATAACACTTTCACATGTGGTAGGTTGGTTGGCGACTTCATTAACCATTCTCGAAAATTCTTCGGCGAAGCTATGTGTTTGCTCCTGGGTAATACAAAAAATAAAAGTATTAAAATAAAAACAATATACTTACACATATAATAAAACAAAATAAGAAAACAAAAGATGGATATCAAAAGAGGGATTTAGAATATACACAAACACAGACTCAAATACAAATAGACAAAAGAAAATTGTTTTACACAAACGTTTTCGTCCAAGTGGAACATAACCTGAGCATATAGCGAAAAACGTAGGACTACGAATAGAATATAATTTTGCAAAAATGCAAAGCTTTGATAGGTTATAATATATAAGTGATTGACAATAAAAGACAAAAAACGAGTGTAAAATCTTTCGAAGACCTATAATCCTGATCCTTTTTACCCCAGAAAGATTTTTTTATATAAGAACTGGATAAATAAAACATCAACTTAACAAATAATTTCCCTAAGAGGTTCTATCGCTACATTAAAGCAAAAAGATCAAAGGATCTTACTATAAAGGCGGTTTTAAATTGTTACATATGTAAGGTGTCCACGAATAAGTTTACCGAAAACGTAACCTAGATTAAGTTATGTAATTTAATTTATTATAAATAAAAAAATGATCCTTATACTTTGAACAATAAATATTGTTAAACAAATGACTAAATTGCCGCTTGCTTAGTTTTAAAACGTCTTGTGGTATCCCAGATGACGTCTTATCTTCAATGATTACAGAAATAAAGACCAGACTTCAATGCAAGTGTATGCCTACTTTCAGACTTTCTACAAATTCGGTCTACATGTCCAAATTGTCTAAGCAAAAATGTTAGAATAAGGAAGCGAGTGGAATTTAGTGGATGATACAAATTTACTGGTGGAAAATCCGAAATATCGTTGCATAGACGCAATTCGTGAAACAGTATGGGACCACTGAGTGTCGCCTTAGGGATCACCCAGTAATCACGTGAAGCTCGAAAGGGGGGGATAGGTTTGACATTCAAGAATTAAATTAATTAAATCAGATTAAACCTGTACTAAAATAATATTCGAGATTATCCTCAAAAAGTCATAATCATCACGTATAACCAGGGGGAGAGGGGTTAAAAAGATGCCAAAAGAACCTCACGTAGTTAATGGACGACCCCTTAATGAAATAAAAGTAACTGACAATTATTAAACTTTAGACAAACTTTAAAATGTTTACCAGCTAAACCGTAGCTTCTAAAATTAGATGTTTAGAAGCAACGGTTTAGCTGGTAAAGTGAGGGGGGGGGGCGGGGGCACTTGAGTCTAATAAAAAAAAACACTTTAAAGCTAAGTAAACGGATCCCTGAATTGAAATCGTTTTCACTGACCCCTATTATCTTTCAAAAAGCTATCCAATGACACCTCACAGTGGAATAGACGAATTAAATAACTTAATTATTATTAAAAAAACAAAATACCCGACTGCACACTAAAAAATATTATTATGTCTTTATCCCGTGGGACTTTTAGGATAAAATGTATCCTATGACACTCCCGTAATCAAGACAAATCTAACGATACCTCATACATCAAAATCCATCAAGCCGTTTAGGCTACAGGAGGTCACAAAGGAAAAGACATACATACATACTTACATACACTCGAAAAACATTACCCTCCTTCTTTGGCAGTCGGGTAAAAAAGTGGTCTTCATGTACGCGTAAGTTGTACTACCCGAAAAATTATACTATATTTTACCATTTTGTTGGCATACTCATTTTATTTATAACCGTGCTAAATTTTAGCTTTGTAATACCAAGGGTCTCCAAAAAAATCGACGGACGGACGGATAGAAGGACAAGGCGAAACTGTAAGGGTTCGTAGTTTACTACATATTGGTTTAGCAAAATACATCCAGACTCATGTTATAAAGAGTTTAATTTAGATTTTTACGAAGATGTAGGTACAACTCTTGTAAGTTTCTTTAAAAAAAGGATATGGGACCTATTTTTTGTGGAGAGAGGCTAAAGGACGTGGCAATTGTGTGCAAAAAACTCAGTGCCTAACTGTTTCACGGTTTGCGTCTAGGCGACGCAATTTCTGATTTTTCCATCAGTAAGGCCTATAATCTAACGTGTTTTTATTAGTCTAAAACTGCTATTAAATGTATTTTAATGGTATGTTAATGACAACAAAAGACCATAGAACCAGTGTTCATTATTTATACTTACAGGTTGTGGTGTTTGCCTCTCGCTAGAATCACCGCTTAGGTATTGACTATCGTTGGCGAATAACTCATTGAAGATATCTTGTTCTGTTGTGGGAATATGAGGAAATATTAATTTGTGTGTATCACTTCGGATCATCTGATTGATATAAATGTTATGTATAATACTTACGAGTAACTGGGTCTATTATGGGTACACGATGACTTTGCCGCTTTGGTTGAGCTGGACGAATACCTATAACATTAATTACCCGTGTAACTATTTTGTCGATTAAAGATCTCATTAGTTTCGCGGGACCCAGTCGTAAAGTTTAATTTTAAACGCTGTTTTTTTGGGTACTAAATCCGATGCTCATAATTACTCAGGTCGATACACATTTGTTGTTTAAATCGATTTCCTGATTATTAGTCCATTGAAATGTTACATTTTTTAGGCCTTACCTTGCGTTTTTTAGAGGACGCAATTTTATTTTTTTGATGTGTAGGGGGGGTCAGTGTAAAGCTAAAACCAAGTTTGTGGGGTCGCCACCCTTGTCCCACGGCCGCCATCTTGAAAATAGGGGTTGAAATGGTTTTTACGGTATATCTCTTAAACTATTTATTTTATAAAAAAAATTTGTTAACATTTTTTGTTGCAAATTAAATTCTCTACAACTTTGGTCCAGTAACTTTTTGTCGTAGAACTATAAATAAAAAAGTTATAAGCGAAAATCTTCAGAAATTCGAGAAAAAAATTTATATTTTTCGATGTAACTTTTTTTTTATCATTTTACGAAAAAATGATATCAGACCATTTTTGTAGATCGTTTTTTGAGAAACAACTTTTATTTGCATCATTTTTTCATTAAGTCAATAGCTAAGGTTTTACAGCGCTCCGAAGTGAGTACTATTTTTCAGTACTCTTAACTATACCTATATTATACATGTGTACTAATAATATGTCATCAGTTATTGTTTTTTTTTTAAATTTTTTTTTAATTTTTTTTACTTTATTATAATTTTTTTAATTAAAAATTTTGCAATTTTATTAAAAATTAATTATTGACTCTTTTTCACTCCATAACAGAATTTAACAATTATTGATTTTTTAAATAATTTAAAACCTGGCTTGGTAACTTAAGTTACCAAGCCAAGGTGGGCTGGCTTAAAACGTGGCTTGGTAATTATAATGATCCTGAAGACTGGGGCTGGAAAAAATGTGGAAAATTATTGATGCCAGTGCAGAACTCAAAACCTCCAGCACCCCCTGAGCTTCTAAAATTGATTTTTTGCAAATGCAAAGGAAACTGTGGAGCGATGTGTGGATGTCGAAAAGCAGGACTGAAATGTTCTGCAGTGTGCTTCCATTGTTCTGGAGAGACTTGCAGCAACGTAATAGAACTCTCAGAATTAATTGATGAAAATGACTTTGATGATGAACCGCCAACATTAACACCCCTTCCTTCGCCAGTTCTCCCACTGGTATTTAATTTAGAAAGCCGATCAGATGCTGAGCCGCAGCCTGGTCCATCGAAACGACTGAGGACGGAGTAGTTGTAATTTAGAAAATCACCGTGGAGTAGGCAAAATTTTTAATTAAAAAAATTATAATAAAGTAAAAGAGTAAAAAAAAATTAAAAAAAAAACAATAACTGATGACATATTATTAGTACACATGTATAATATAGGTATAGTTAAGAGTACTGAAAAATAGTACTCACTTCGGAGCGCTGTAAAACCTTAGCTATTGACTTAATGAAAAAATGATGCAAATAAAAGTTGTTTCTCAAAAAACGATCTACAAAAATGGTCTGATATCATTTTTTCGTAAAATGATAAAAAAAAGTTACATCGAAAAATATAAATTTTTTTCTCGAATTTCTGAAGATTTTCGCTTATAACTTTTTTATTTATAGTTCTACGACAAAAAGTTACTGGACCAAAGTTGTAGAGAATTTAATTTGCAACAAAAAATGTTAACAAATTTTTTTTATAAAATAAATAGTTTAAGAGATATACCGTAAAAACCATTTCAACCCCTATTTTCAAGATGGCGGCCGTGGGACAAGGGTGGCGACCCCACAAACTTGGTTTTAGCTTTACACTGACCCCCCCTACACATCAAAAAAATAAAATTGCGTCCTCTAAAAAACGCAACCCCAAATGTAACTTTTCAATGGACTATATTTCGTGGCATCTCACTCATATTCAGTGTGTCCTGCATTCCACGACAGAACCCTACACTAAAAACGACCGTGTGTTATTGTGTTGGTAAATTTTAAATTGTAAAACTAATTTAGCGCTCTGGTAACATTCTATTTTAAGAAAAGAGATAGTTACAATACGAATTTGTGATAAGAAATTAATTATGAAGTCAAATAACAATGTCTGCCTGGTACGAAACACGGCATGTAATGCGCAGTGCCGGTGGATATACAATTAACCACGAGTTGAAATTGTTACTTTGATAGCGCCAGCGTGAAATATTTTTATAAAAATCGTACAGAGCACCAATTTGTATATTTTTCTATCGGAATCTCTATCGAATACGTAACTTTGGTTAACCCAGAAGTCATTTTTTCACGAATGATTCGACTCAGGTCGACAAGCCGCATTCCATTGTGTCAATTTATTGCGCAGAACCGATATTGTGACTGCCTAGTTCCTATGCAAATGTGCATCCGAAATATTCGTAACTAGCGAACGCCCGCGGCTTCGCTTATCTAGACTACTATAAAATAATCGATTTCGCCTTAAGGCGACTACAGCACCCGATAAAGGCAGCACACATAGGAATAGTGCCATCTCCGTCTCTCAACAGGCCTGGGCCTGCAGTGCGAACAGTGTCGATACACGAAGTTTACGGACTATTAAAGCGTGCGTGCGTAAAAACATGTTCGAAAGTTAGAAAAATGAGATTTATGGAAAGGTAACAGCTTAAATCGAAAAATGCGTTAACTACTTATCGAGAGTGTTCAATCACGAACATTTTGATAGCAAATTCAAGTTCCTGTGTGCATTTTACTATCGTTTTTACAGCTTAAAAGATACACAATATTAGTATTTAGAGGTGACTTTGTGAGCTTTTTTTATCGAACCAAAAGTGCTGAATCATGTTTTCAGCAAACTAGTTATCTAGTTTATGTCCTGAATATTGCCGTAGTATTTTTTTTCTTCGATTTAATGCAGTGCGTCATGCTTATCTACGCATCATAAAATCGTAATTTAGGTGCTGTAGTCGCCTTAAGAATAGAACTCCGGCTTATGCGAATTATAAATTTATAGAAATAGCGAATGTTTTCGGATTTGTGGTCTCTGCCTACCTCGATGGAACAAAAACACGAAATTATGCGTGCAGGTATTTTCATAGTAAAAACTTAAGATAGGTATATAAAAAATTAAAAAAAAAGAAATTTAAGAAATCTGTTGTGTCGTCTCTCTCTTTGTATGTTTTTTTATATGTTCTATTGTGTACAATAAACAGTAAAATAAAAAATATTTATTTACTAAAATAAAATAAAAACAGAAAAAGTTAAGCCCCGAGGGATATGAACCTGTGTCTCATGAGCCCCTACTACGTAAAGGCAAGCGTCTAGCCCGCTGAGCTGAGCTACGGTGTTCTATTTGACAGTTGGTCGAATTCGACGAACACAATTATACACGTAAATACGTGTATAATGTGTTCGCCGATTTCCATTATAATATAGCCTATGTGTTGTGTTATAAATAATATAGCCTATGTGTTATTCGGATGTCTTAGCTATATCACTGCAAAGTTTCATCAATATCGGTGCAGTAGTTTTCGCTTGATTGAGTAACAAACATCTAAACTTTCACGTTTATAATATTACTAGCTTTCCGCCCGCATGGACTAAAATGTAGCCTACGTAATTTCTCAATCTCTATACCAAATTTCATCAAAATCGGTTCAGTAGTTTAGGCGTGAAAGCGTAACAAACAAACTGACATCATTTATAATATTACTAGCTTTCGCGAGACTTTCACATTTTTTCTTAATAAACAGTATCCTATGTATTTTGTAGTACCTCCGAGAATATGTGTACAAAGTTTCATGATGATCGGTTGAGTAGTTTTTGCGTGAAAGCGTAACAAACATCCCTACTTTCATATTTATAATATTAAGTAAGGATTAAGGATAAACAGGATAGGGTTGGGTGTGTTAGGTTTGTGTATTGTCTTGGCAATATAGGCTGCTTGTCTTAATTTTACTGTAGGTATATTCAATACTGGTTTTCTTAGTATGCAATGAAAAAGTGTTCAATGGTAAATCTAAAACGATACCTATTTCGTTACTACGAAGTTAGTTACCTATGTTGAATTTTTCGCAATTGTATCTCCGAGCACGACCAAGGTGCCAGGAAGTGCCAACATGCGACTTTTTTAGTTAAGTTCAGTGATGCGACTAAGCTTAAAAAATAATGTTATTCTTACATTATAAGATTGTATAAAATAACTTAAGATTTAGTACTAGGTGTACAGCCACTAAGGCTCCAAAACCTGAATTAACAAAAAAAAAAAGTAATTATTAAACCAGCCCACAACATTTTACGAGAATCGGTTGAGAAATGCGACCTGTATGCTGACCGACAGACAAAAGCATTTTTGCCCAAGCTAAAACGAAGACGGTTCACAAGACAATAATGATTGATCGTGCTGTACGTACAAAGCCTGCACGACCATCGCATCTCTGAAGAATGCAACAAAGTCGCAAACTGGCAGTATAAAATAGTACAAAGTCCAGGTTATATTATACCGTCCTCAAGAACGCTTCCTGGCCTTGGTAGTACTGGTAACAGAAAAATCGCGAAACAAGATTTCTACAATTTATTTACTGCGCACTGCTTTAGCGAAATCTAGATTCATTATAATTTTCTTATTTACAATATAATGAGGTCTAATAATATAATCTAGCTTTTAAAAAGTGTCAACATCATCAAGTAAAGGGAAAAGGCTCTAGCGGTGTTCAACAAAACTGCTAGGACGTCCCAAAACCGAACTTATTCTAGAAAATCCACTCACGCGTACTCCGGTGACATTTGGGCCTGAATATAATAGGGTGTCGAATCATCATCCCACGCGAGTGCTTCCAGCGACATGGGTCTGAAAGTCAACGGTTGCTCGGTCGCTCAGAGACCGCTATCAAAAATGACGAACACCTGGCTCCTAACAAACAACCGGAAGATAGCCAATTCACTCAACCTACTCGGATGACAGCGAAGTCGTCAAGTGGAAAACTACAACAACTCCCAAGAAGAGCGAAAACGAAACAATAGCTTAGGTTAAAACGGGTATGGTGGTCTTAAAAATGTGACACTGGGATAATAGTAGAGGATTCGAACTAGAAACGACCTTCACCCATCTGTTTGATAGATGAAAAGTATTTTACATCAAATTTAGTATGTTAAAAAACAATACGCGAGTGGGTTGCCTAAAAAATTCCTGGCCAAGCTATTATTAATTAAAAAAGACTTTTTGAATATTAAATCTTATCTCTGTACACCACAGTACAATTTGCATTGTATATAAAACAACTCTGTAGAAACGCGGGTAAGCGTTTTAAAAATACTAAATTAAAAGTATATTTCCGGAATTCATGTGTGCAAGATCGGAAAAATTCTAAGTAAGCCAAAGCCACAAAGTACCTTCTGAATTAAGTTCTGTTATTGTAAAAGACACACCGCACACATTTAGACAATTCAATTTGGAAAGTTAAATAAAATTTTAAGGATTTCATACAGAATCTTTGGGGAAAGTTGTTTAGTTTCTTGGGAAGAATCTCCTTCTAAACTTTCGCTAGCAAATTTAAAGTCCCTTTAGGTCTACGAAACACTTCGTTCAGTAAGAATACTAATCACCTTACTAATACTAATCACCTTACTAATAATACTTACACATTGCGTAGTGCAAGCTTTAGCGAACAAAAACCTTTGAAAAACAGTGTTTATACATGTACATGTTATATGTAATGTATAATTTATTTATTATTAATAACATCTCAAGAATTCAGTTAATTCAACGAGATGGATTAGATCATATACAGGATTATTTGTAAAACACTAATAACCTCGCAAAACTAGAATGCTTACATTATAAACAACAATGTTTGTTATACGACTTTCAACGTAACTCATTTACGTTTACCAAAAATAAATTTTTAAGTTTTTGCTGCACTAACACTTTTCACATTTGTGTTTTACACAAGCTAGTAAGTACCTACCAAGCACTGCCGCCCCTGCGCTGTCCGTAGATAGATTATCCTTTAGATTAGAGCATTCATTTTTTTTTTTTTTATATAAAAGTAAAATCTCATTAATTTCATAAAAGTCATAGAACAAACGTTGTCGTATATGATATTAGTAAACTATTTCTGCGAAGTTGTTGGTGTTTTACAAATAACCCTGTATAACAGATGACAAACCACAGTCGTTGGTGGTAATTGTAAGTCCCTATCACTACACCCTTCAGAGCACCCCAGAGTTCCAGTCCTGTTACTCAAACTTACGATAATTAATATAACAAACGCCTTTTATTATAGCACTCAACTCTCCTACCGCCCCCCCCCCCCCCGCATCCGGTTCACCCCTCCCCCCCCTCTCAAAAGTGTCCCGTTTTTATGATTTTTGCAATTTTCAGAAAAACGATACAAGCTAGGACAAAATGGCCAAGGACTAAATTATTTATTTATAAATTACTTACATACAAATAAGTTTTAACATTCATTTTGATACAACTTATAGTTTCCAAGGTATGATGTGTCAAAGTTTACTAATAATCTGCGCGCAGCATTTCTGCTTGCATTTGTGACATTTAACACACAGAAATCAATAACATTTGTTATGTTTCCCAAAAAATTTGTTTTTATTGTAATTATTTTTCAAATAAAATCAGCCTTGTCATTATTATCTTTTAGAGTTTTTTGAAGCAACTAAGACCCTGACAATGTGTGTACATAGTGGTTCAATGCTGTCCAGCTTTGATATATCTGCATTTTTTCCACAGATACTACCACTACGACATTCTGTTTCTTTCGGCTTCTTCTATTGCAGCATGAATATCTGCGTCGTCATCAGCTCTTTATTGTCCTTACGTGGTTCATTCTTTTTATCATTTTGATAAGAGTTACAGTTTCTAAGTTACGTTAGGTACTAAAACTTTATAACCAACTAATTTAATCTTAAAGATTTGGGTGGCCGAGCTCAACAGCGGGTTGTCGCACGGGTTGCCGTGGCGCCATTTGTTATCGTATTTTTAAAACTAACATTTTTTTGTTTTAGCAAAAAAAAACATGAATTTGCGTTTTCTTGGTAGGTAGTGAAAGTATGATGAATATAATTTTTGATCCAAAATACTTGTAACTTGTGAATTTCATCAAAAACGGATAAAACAAACCCTAATTACAATTATGAAAAGTGTCGGTGGTGTTACCCATGGACATCACCATTTATTCAGTTCCATGAAAGTAACTAAATAAATGTTGAAAATTATTGCAGGATTCAATCTGCTAGGAGTATTCTACATGCAGAACTCAGTGAGTCGAGGATCGAATAAAATAAGCACGATTATGAGAAGTTGATTATGAAAAAGACTAAAAGAAGGAATCGAATTCGGAGACATCAAGTTAAAGCGCTTTTTTACCGTTAAAACGATTTCGCATTAAGTAAAAACAGGTGACACAACTCAACTATTCCAAATCAAATATAATAGTATATTGTGCAACTCGGGAATAAAAGACAGATTTTAAGCGAGGGCCAAAGTTGGATCACGAGCAAATGAAGGATTCTAAATCTGCTAGGAGTATTAGAATCCTGAATGACGCGAGATTCATAGCCCTCGATGAAAATCCGTTTTATTCAAGAGTTGCACATATTTTATACCATGACCTCGAGAAAAAGAAAGATTTATGCGGAAAATAAACATTTCAAGAAAAAAGGAATGTTACATTAATGAAAATGTACAGAGGCCAGCGCATCAGGTTACCCCATTTTCATCTTATCGCAACGGCACAGAGTGCATGCTTGGGTAACCTGATGTGCGGCCCTCTGTACATTAAAATTTGAACAATTACTAAAGTTTAGAGTAATTTTCTTGTTGTTATCGATAGGGTGGTCAATCTGTGACGAGATATTTATTTCTTGTCGACGTATTACTAATTAATGACAGCAAAGAACACACATTTTTATTTTAAAGTTTTAAATCTGTCGAAAATGTTGACCATTCAAATATTGAAGAGTTATCAGCGCAAGGAGTTTGAATTTCGAGTATTCTTTGCGATGGAGGTCGTATGTCTATCCATTGGAGTGTTCGAAATTTAAACACCAAAATTGACAAAAAAGTGCTCTTTTTTACGTGTTTTGCGGGAGATAAAGAATCTTTTTAGGGTTCTAAATTCAAATATCAAAACTGTGTCTAAAAGAGCTCTTTATCCCCAATTTTCAGTGAAATAAAATATTTTTAACAAAAAATTGACCCGCCTTCAAAAAGGGTGAAATATTTTTTTAAAGCTATGTTCACGAGTAAGTAGTGGTTACGGGTAAAACAGTAAATAAGTGAATTCATAGCGGAATATGGTAAATAGAGAGGAATGTTTTTTTTGACGTCGGAGCCGAACAATTATTCGCATGGCATAACTATCTTAGTTTCTATACTGCCAAAAAAAGCTTGTACGAATACTTATTTCATTAAACTAGGTCCTGTTCAAACCGGCGCCGCCGTCAAAAAAAATCCCCTCTATTTACCATATTCCGCTATGAATTCACCTATTTACTGTTTTACCCGTAACCACTACTTACTCGTGAACATAGCTTTAAAAAATTATTTCACCCTTTTTGAATTCGGGTCAATTTTTGTTAAAATATTTTATTTTATTCTTTTTAAAGGTTAAGTATAATTTATCATTCACACAACTCTCTCGTACATTTAGTATAAAGCACTAAATCACTCAAGATTAAAGAGCGATATTACCCCACGGAAAGATATGAGGTGGTGATATTCATAAGGGATCATTCAACAATTACGTGATCACCGGAAGGGGGGGGGGGTGCTTGTATATACATTGGATTATTTGGGGGGGGGGGGAAGAAGCCATGATTACGTCATCATTTTATAACTTTAATTAACGTATAGCGAAATGAATAAATAAATTATATTTAAATATTTACGTACAATTTTGAAGTCTATTACTGGTAACACTAACTATTAGATAGATGGAACGGGATTTCCCCTGCTATAGACAAACTGTGGAACAGTGTGACCAGATTCAGTTTTTTATACTTTTTCGGCTTATTTTATCGACTTTTCCAAGCATCAGTATTGCTAATACAGCAAAAATTTTAAACACGGACGGATTACGTAATTAAGGCGAGGGGGAGGGGGGGTTAAAAACAAAAGATTACGCTGTGATTACATAGGGGGGGCCAAAAATGATCACGTAATTGTTGAACGATCCCTAACCAGTCGCAAGATGGCATGAAAGATATGGGGTGGTGGGTGATATTATCAACCGATCACCAGACGGCAGGAAAGATATGTGGTGGTAATATACCTACCGGTCACTAAACGGTAGAGCCCCAAAAAACCACTTAAAAATCTCAGGGAACAACTTCGTTTTTGCTTCCTTTACATTGATGACCTATTATCATCCACATATATCACCGTAAATTTCAGTTTTTTTTTGGTTGACCTAAACTAGTGAAGCGATTTCGATAAAAAATTTATGGGACCAATCTGGAAGTAGAAGCTTTCGAACTAAACAAAAAATTTGAAATCGGTCTACAAATGACGGAGTTTTGAGGTAACAAACATAAAAAAATAAAATCACCCGAATTGAGAACCTCCTCCTTTTTTTGAAGTCGGTTAAAAAAGAAGCTTTCTAGAGGGGGAATGGTATAAATAAATTTACCTATTTCAGATAATGTAAACCCATACATTAAACATTATCAGTACAATTATAAGATTTAATTTAATACCTTCCCACTGGCATTGCAACAGCCACGTTTGTCACAGCAATGCGGAGGAAGGGAGAGTCTGGTCTGGTGTGTTAAAGAGTATTTTTACTGAGTATATCTGGTGAGGTATATTCAAAAATGTTATGAAGAGAAGGCTATAGTTGTATTCGACTGCTAAAGAAAGATTTATATTGCAGCTTAGCAACTAGCTCATAGATGCAAAGTAGCTTAATTGCATATAATGTGCTTGCTTTCTACAAGATGTACTGCGGGCAATGTGTTCATGAGCTGCAAAAGCTCATTTTTCCTGCCCCGCCCTTCTACCGGACGTCCACCGACGCACCACGGCCGCGGTGTACAGGTACAGCCCTAACCTTGTCAAGATTCATCGAATTCGTACTGACTGCTTTTTTCATCTTTTATTTTTATTTTTAGCTTTTTTCATTTTTTTTTTCGAATCTAAACTAACTTCATTGCATTCAATTATGACTATAGAAATGTTTGAAAACCAAAACATATCTAACAAAACGTTGTAGCTATAAGGCGACAGTTGGGCTCCAACCCGCGCCTCGCTACAGCAGGCAGACGGTGTTACCGCTGCGCCACCAAGGCTTATACTTTGGGTCGTGAAATTATGCTTGTTATCAGTGCAACAAGCGTATACTGATTTGTGTCCATGTGTGAGTATACGAGCAGCCGCAAGCGATTTGTTTTCTGCGTTTTATATTGACTATGCCTCGATATATGAACGTGATAGTACATATTTGCAAAATTTTTCGAAAAATCGTAATTACAGTTTTGGCATAAATAAAATAGGAAAACAATTTTTAAATCGTAATAGCGACAAAATATATCAGAATTTAAGTGTCATTGCATAATTGATTTGCTTAAGTTTGTTAAAAAACAAGTTTCTAAAACCTTATGAAAAGGTAACTTGGTTTGCGAGTCGTATTTTACTCATTGTCATCTCCGTTTTAAACTATTTTGGAATGTAAAGCCAACTTGGAAAATGGCGGCATTTTAAATATTCTTTTGCAAAAAAAAATGGTACATTGCAACTTGACATTATATGTAAGTAGCTAGGGACTACTACGACCAAAGAAAGCAAGCTAGTCTCTTCCAAGATCGAGTATGCGTTATTAATACCTCGCTTCAATGCACACGTTATCCTATCTATGACGCAAGGGGTCATCTCGTGTAGCCTTTGACGTCAAGATTACATCAGTGGGGTTAATGTATGAGTTAATTTTTAACGCAGTGAGTTAATTTTTCCGTTCTTCCTCTCGAAACGTAACACTGAGCTTTAAACGAGATAGCAGAACCACAAACACACGAAAAATAAAATAAAATAAAAGAACAACAAGTAAGCGAAGCACTTTGACACGTAGGGCTTTGATCAGTCGTGTTAGTTAGGCTAATAAAAGCTGAGACTAATATTTAAAAAATTGGAATGACAACAATAAAGCATTGTTAAAGGTTATCATATCACATAACTCGTTAGAATAGAACAACTGTCAACGTTATTATACAAGTAGCCCAGCGGGCGACGTCCAAAAGAAAATTTTTTGATGTTGCTAGAGGGCATGTTGGTCCATTTTTTTTGGACCCCACCCCTTATATATCACGTAAATGGACTGAAGACTGAACAAATGCTTTGGAACCATTTTTTTTCAGAAGTAGTAATGTCTACGTTTAGGCGAAAAATTAACTATTCCCATCGAAAAAATATTTTTTTTAATTTTTTTTTCATAAATGTGTTCTTTGAGTGATACTGGTTCAGGATTTTGAATATAGCTAGGAGGTTTTTTTCACCCAGTATATATACAGGGTGTTAAGTAATTCGATCTTATCCTCTCAGGTGGTGAATCAGCTCATGAAACTGAACAACTTTCCCTGAGAACAAATGCCGAAATACGAAAAAAACTTTTTGACTTCCCATACAAAATGATTTATCAGCTGATGCAATTTGTATGGGAAGTAAAAAAAATTTAAGGATATACAGGGCTTTAGGTAAATCTCTTTCAACCTCTCGGGTGGTTAATCAGTCCATGAAACTGAACAACTTCCCCAAGGAAGATAGGTCAAAATAGAAAAAATAAATTTTGAGTTCCCATAAAAACTTTATCAGCTTATAGCGCATTTTGTATGGGAGATCAAATTTTTTTTTCGTATTTTGACCTATGTTCCTTGGGGAACTTCAGTTTCATGGACTAATTTAGGTTGAAAGAGATTTACCTAAAACCCTGTATATTAAATTATAATTAGTAAGCTAAAGTTACCTTTTCTCGCTTTTCAAGAGGTTGCTTCCACCCCTCCGCCCTGAGATCCTATTATATTATACTATATTTATATTTTGTTTTATTTTTATATAATATTATAAACGCGAAAGTTTCTATGTATGAATGGATATTTGTTACCCTTTCACACTCAAACGGCTGGACCAATTTTGATAAAATTTGGTATGGAGGTAGCTGACACTCTGGATTAACACATTGGCTACATACTTTTCCCAAATTCCCACGGGAACGACGTCCCGGGCAGAAAGCTAGTTAGGTATAAATGCGAAAGTTTCTGAGGTTTAATGGATGTTTGTTACTCTTTCACGCTCAAACGGCTGGACCAATTTTGATAATATTTGGTATGGAGGTAGCTGACACCCTGAATTAACACATACGCTACATTATTTTCCCAAATTCCCACAGGAATGAAGTCACGGGCAGAAAGCTAGCTAGTTTTAACAAAAATCATCAAAAATAATTACAAATAATAAATCTTTTTTATTTTGACAGTCATATACATATACTAATATTCTAAAGACGATGTAACGAATAGGCTCCGAAACTACTGGATCGATTTCAAGAATTCTTTCACCGTTAGGATGCTACATTATCCCTGAGTAACATAGGCTTCATAATTTTCCTGAATTCCCACGGGAACGAAATCCCGAGCGGGATGCTAGTTATTAATACATTTGCACAACGAAATACAATTTAAATACAATTAAATTACAATTTGTATTTTTTCACAAGAACAAGCCTTCGCTTGACAATTTGATGTACATTTACAGGGTTGAATCAACAATTCTAGCAATGGTCGCTTCGTCCGTTGCCGTGGGTACAATTTACCATCTTTTTTTCATAGCCTAATAAGGTGTAATCAATAGGCTGTAGTAGTGTTTGGTCAGCATTTACCGATACATATGTTTGTGCTGAAGCTCTTAACAAATGTGAATGTAGAGCATCTGATGTGCAAATTACTTTAATAATATGTGTAAATTCCGGGTGTCAGCTACCTCCATACCAAATTTTATCAAAATTGGTCCAACCGTTTGAGCGTGAAAGAGTAACAAACATCCAGGACTTGCCTTTTCGTATTAAAACATTTTTTTCAACAAGTTTTATTTGCTCTTATTTTTTACTTTGTTTTTTTTTCAGTTGACTAGCTATAAGTAGGTATCCTTAATCAGAAATAATTGAATATTGTCACTGAAACAATAGTTAAAATGGTTTCAAAGCATTTGTTCAGTCGATTTACGTGATAAAAGAAAATGGACCAACATGCCCGATGGTAACATCCAGAATAATAACCGATGAGCTTTTCTGAGTTCAAAACTAATAATGTGGTCCTCATATTTTGCATACTCAACTCCATTCAGCTCCCGGTCTAATGTACGTTCCGCGAATTTTCGTAGTTTAGGAGAAATTATCACCCAGCATCGATTTTATTTTTTTCTCTTTCTGGTAACGATTATTTTAAAAAATATTAGTGGTAGATAAAAAGAGACATATCAGCTAAAACTTAAAAAAATTGGATGTTCCTCGTCATTATGTGGATTGGAGGCACATAACACAAAAAGAGGGGGACAATGGACACGGGATCGGCATTTTTTCAAGGGACTTGGTCCAATAACTTGAGAACGGTTGGGTTTGAGGTGGAGTGTTTCATGGTCGAATCGATCAGAAGCGATGCAAACTGGACTGCACGCCTTTGGCGGATCTGGGTCGACTTTTCCTGTAACCCTGTATACATCTATGTATATATGGATTTTTATTATAAAGTATATTTAGTTATTTAGATTGAGATTAATTTACTGTTTTGTTTTCTTTGTCGTGATATTGTGCACGTCTTACTCGCCTCACTTCATCCAATCTCTCTTGGCAGGTCTGCTGTAAGAAATTTCTTTATAGAAATAATCTGTGCCTGTTGTGTCGTCTCTCCCTTTGTATGTTTCTTTCTTTTTGTATATTGTGTACAATAAACAGTAAATAAATATGTTACATGGTTTAAATAAATTAAATTTAATGAACCTTAGACAAGTGACGACAATTACTTAATCTTCACACTTGTGGGGTGGGGGGCACATCTCTTGCTTTTTCTTTCAGTCATCGGTCGTTCCTAAACCCAAAAGGATATAGCGTGAAGATTGAGTAATTGCTATAACTTGTCTAAGGTTCATTTACAAGCGTGTTAACAACTTTTTGGGCATGTCTGTGGTATTTTCAGAAACAATAAGTTCTGCGTAATTACTAGGTACTAGGAGACCGCCTACGATGGTCCCTACTTAACACTAAACGCGAATTACTCGTTAAAAAATTAATTAATTAAAAAAAACCCCGACTGCGTGATAAAAACTTAAAAGAAAAAAACAAGTAAGTCCAGTAGTCAAGACTTTTATTATTGAAGAACACAATTTTAGCAATCGGGACCCATTATTAAGCCGGATTTTTGATGGGTCCCGACTGTTAAAATCGTTATGTTATTCAATAATAAAAGTTTCGACTACTGGACTTACTTGTTTTTAGGGTTCGGTACCCAAAGGGTAAAAACGGGATCCTATTACTAAGGCTCCGCTGTCCGTCCCTCAGTCACCAGGCTGTATGTCATGAACCGTGATAGAGACAGTTGAAATTTTCGCAGATGATGTTATTTCTATTGGCCCTATAACAAAAATACTAAAAACCAGAATAAAACAAATATGTAAGAGGGCTCCCATACAAAAAACTTGACTTTTTTGCTCGTTTTTATAGGTAAGTCTGTCCGAGGCTGTATCTCATGAACCGTGATAGTTAGACAGTTGAAATTTTCACAGATGATGTATTTCGGTTGCCCCTATAATAATTGCCTTATAATAAACAAATATTAAAAAGTAGAATAAAGTAAAAATTTCAGGGAGCTCGTATACAACAAACATGATTTTTTTGCCAGTTTTATAGATAAGCTGTATCTCATGAAACGTGATAGTTAGACAGTTGAAATTTTCACAGATGATGTATTTCTGTTGCCGCTATATCAAAACAAATACTAAAAAATAGAATAAAATAAATATTTAAGGGGGCTCCCATACAACGAACGTGATTTTTTGCCATTTTTATATAGATAATGATACGGAACCTTTCGTGCGCGAGTCTGACTCGCACTTGACCGGTTTTTTTCTTTTCAGTTTTCACTACGCAGTCGGGTTTTTTATTTTTTTATTAAGTAATATATTTTTAATCATTTTAGTTAGGGTCAGATATTTATATTTGTTTATTGATCTCCTCATTAGCTGTATATACGTATATCGCACTTACATAAAAATACAATTTCCGAATTAAAAGCCTACATTTAAGTGAAAAATCGTTACTAACAACTTTAAATCGTCATAGATCCTAAACGGTAATTCTGATTGAAAAACGATATGAGAAACCTAAATTAGTAGATTACCCAACAAGTGAAAAAAATGTTAATTTTTACAAGAGCCGAGATGAATTTTTTTTTCACGTGTTAGGTACTCTACTTTTTACCATTGACTACGAGAAAAAGAAAATAATTACTCTGTGACAGCAAATTATCAACAATAGCTGCTGCTTTAACGCGAAGTGACTCTGGAACTGGTTCACTTTCATCACTGGATGTCGAACTCATTTTATGATTTTGAGACAAAAACTTTTAACAGAAACTTTTAATTGCATGAAAATTGCACAGAAAATTGGCTGAATTCCTTATTGTAAATTTAAAATTTTTAACCGAGCCATATTCCATACAGCCAAGTTTTAGTACGTTTTTATAGCGAGAGTATGCAACCTCCTTGCACATTTTCTTTTGTTTTCTTACTAAAATCCGTATATTCGCGCATGTTCCAAATTCAAAATGTTTTATTCACTCAGTGAAATAAACAGCGTTTTATTCACTATTTTTGAAGAATAACGGACCCTTTTTCGAAGTGCAATGGTAAAATAGTAGATTACCCAACAAGTGAAAAAAAGGTGAATTCTTTTCGAGGCATTGAGTTGTATCCCGAGAGGAGCGAAGGATTCTAAAGTTGAATCCCGAGCGAATCGAGGGATACAAGAGCCGAGATGAATTTTTTTTTCACGTGTTAGGTACTCTACTTTTTACCATTGACTACGAGAAAAAACAAATAATTACTCTGTGACAGTAAATTGTCAACAATAGCTGCTGCTTTAACGCGAAATGACTCTGGAACGAGAGGTTCACTTTCATCACTGGATGTCGAACTCATTTTATGATTTTGAGACAAAAACTTTTAAAAGAAACTTTAAATTGCATAAAAATTGCACAGAAAATTGGCTGAATTCCTCATTCTAAATTTAAAATTTTTAACCGAGCCATATTCCATACGTTTTTATAGCGAGAGTATGCAACCTCCTTGCACGTTTTCTTTTGTTTTCTTACTAAAATCTGTATATTCGCGCATGTTCCAAATTCAAAATGTTTTATTCACTCAGTGAAATAAACAGCGTTTTATTCACTGTTTTTGAAGAATAACGGACCCTTTTTCATGGGGCAATGGTAAAAATGATTTTTAAATACCTGTTCAACGATACCCCACTTGACATAGTTCGTCGATTTTAATTTTTCCATATTTTTATACTTTCTATGACATTTGCGCCGTCATAACGAATCTAACGACGTTACATTCATGAAAATCGGCCCACGCGTTTGGTCTAAATAGTGCCACAAAGGAACAAACAACATACATAGTCTGATAAACACATTACCCTCCTTTGCGTAGCGCAGTAGGGTAAAAAGCTGCATTATGTGCTATTTTTTTGTGTGTTTCGTAAAGCTGAATATTTTCCAATGTTTTAAAAAGCTTTTTGAAACCTGCAGGTCCATTTCAATTATTTATTTATTTACTAACTTGAAGTTTTGAAAAGATTTCGCTGAAGTGCCAATTTTAACTTTTCAGTTGAATTTAAACCATGTTCCATAATGATGAGGGGCATCCAATTTTTTTAAAATAATATCTGATATTCCTCTTACTATCTACCAAAAATATTTTTTTTAAATTTGATTATTTTTTAATGAAAAAAAAATCGAGGCTGGGTAAAAAAAATCGAAGTCATTAAGGCCAGTGTTCATCAAAAATTTAACCATTGATTAGCAGCTAACCAGAGATTTGACAATGTCATTTTTAACCGACTTCGAAAAAAGGAGGAGGTTCTCAATTCGAGTGATTTTTTTTTTACCATACATTTTTTTTGACATTTTGTCTGATTAGCTTCTAACCGCGGTTTTACCGTTGGTTATATTTTTGGTCAACACGGGCCTAAATATAACTTCTAAACTATAAAAAATCGCGGAACATACATAGGGGTGATCTGAATGCCCGCCCCCTGGCACGGGGCATCCAAATTTTTCTTTTGGACGTCGCCCGCTGGGATATCCTGTAGTGTAGATTATGTTTTAGGATACCATTCTGATATTTTTAGATTTCCAATGATTTTCGAGTCTCAGCTTTTATTGGCTAAACTCTTCATACTTACCCGGCATAGACTGATGCATATGTGTCGGGGCCTGCGGTTGTGGCATGGTAGCGACAGGAGCGGTGGGCGTAGCAGGAGTGCCTTGGGGTCCTACGAGTGTGGTGGGGTTACTCCTAGCGCCCGGCGCATTCGCTGGGAGGTTTGGAGTTGGCAGTTGCTGGCTATTTGACGCGTAGAAATCTGCAACACCGAAATTATTAGTGCATTTCTTTTGTCATATACTCGGACAGGGCGAGTACTTCGAAACCACAAAAGATAGATTCAAGACAGTTCAAGGAGGAGGAGTGCGTACAGCTAAATCGTATTTTTTTTAATATAATTTAATTTCGACCACAGTTTTAAAAGTTTGCACACAGGCCAATAGTATTAATCGAATATATTAAAGAACATACATACATAAAGTCCATTTATTTTTGGTGTATCTTCTAAGTAGTTGTGTTTTTGGTTGAGCCACAGAATAAATAATAGTACCTCCTGTTGAGCTTTTAAGTAAACAAACATGAAGTTGCTGTGAATCACTGACATTTAAAGTAATGCGGGTCGAAGAAACTTATTGATTCAAATTTAAGTTCAATGAGTTTTGTCACTCACTGAATGATATAGTTTATTTGAATAAATTAAACACAAATGATTTACTATTGGTATTGAACAAACTACTCATCTGGTTGGTATTGAACAAACAATTTATTTTTCAATATTTATTACTATATCGGTACAAACTTACACAATCGTGTTTAAACCAATATACCTACTTAATAACAACGATGTGTTAACGAAACATTTAAAATCAAAATTCTATTTTTTTGTGTACCGATGAGCCAAAACACGAGATGTCAAATCCAAAAAAGTTCGAACTGACTGAAATCAATCATTACAACACTAGTTCTGTTGATACTTCACTGTAGTTAACTTCTAGATTATGGCGGCCGGTCCACAAACTACTTAGAATATGGCCGGTCGCCGTATTTTGTTTTGTTTTCAATGGTTTTTATTGATGATTGGTTGAGATTTTGTGATAATATGGTGCAGTACATACTGTTTTATAAAAACCAAACAATCCCCGTGAAAAATAAAGTGTGATAGTTATAAAAAACTTGCGGTAAGCGGTAAGTTGTTGTTTGTCAACCAAAAATAAATGGACTTTACGCTCACGTGGAAAACAACAAAATATTTGAACTAAAAGCAATCAACTTTAAAGTATGACGTTTATGATGTTTCTTATCATTCAGTATTGCATGCTGCCTTCACAAGTTCTCAATTCGGTTTCTAGTTTCTACATGAATTCGTAGAAAATTGGGGAAATTTTTATCATGTTGACTTTTTTCCGTGCATCACTATATTTAAGGCCAATATTCACCAAATATTCAACCAACGATTAGCAGCTAACCAGAGATTTGATAATGTCATTTTCATACTTTTTTTTGACATTTTGTCTGATTAGCTTCTAACCGCCGTCGGTTATATTTTTGATTAGTAAACAGTCTGTAACCAGCTGTTAGGATTTAAAGGTACAAATATTTTTAAGTCATGAAAAATCTAGAGTGGTTAAGGATAATATTAATTATGGGTCTTTTAAAAAAGCACAACATCTCGTTTCTAAGTTAAACTAGCTTCGTTCCCGTTGTTATCCGGTAAAATTATGTAGCCTATGTTACTCAGGGATAATATAGCATTCCAATTGTGAAATAGTTTTTGAAATCGATCCAGCAGTTTTTGAGTTTATTCGTTACAAAAATACAAATCTTTCCTCTTTATAATATTATAAAGTCGAATTTTTAATTCCATGGCAAAAATGTAAGCAAAGGTATTGCCGCTATAAAAAATGTTTAACAAACCGACCATTATCGATTATTGTGAAAAAGAATAGTTAGAATTTTTTAAATCACTTTTCTAAAACTTCTAAAAAAACTATACACACTAAATCACACAGGTTTGTAACTAGCTGTATTCATTCGAGCAAAAACAAATTTCATTCGAGCAAAAACATGTTTTTTAGCGAAAATATAAATTATGTTCCTAGCAATACCATAGTGGTTCATACATAATATTCGGGTATTTTTTTTAAGGTTTTCTTTTTTTTCTGTACGAATCTTCCAGAGCCTAAGACAATGCTCAAAAAAAAACCAGGCTGGCAGCAAAAAGAAAAGTACCTAACTCCAATTATTGGTAAAAATATGTAAATAGGGGAAGACACCCAATCTCGAGCCAATGAGGGATTTTCTTTTTATTTTTTTTAAATTTTTTCCCCAGTCGCTGGATAGATGGCGCTAAACTATGTACGTTACTGTAAGGAACGGAACGTTAAATTATTTTTGATTAATTCACTTGAACGTAATTTTGAGATCATAAAACGAAACGTTATAGTCATATCACATCAATATCACGTCTACCATACGTATTTAGACGATTTTACGAAAACAACGAAAAAAACAAAACTGAATTATAACAAAGCGCGAGAAAACTAGGATGATTGGAAAGCCAAAACAAACTCAGAATATTTGATACAATGCTTTTCTCCAAGCCTTTTCGCTTTGGCACCTAGTAACGGAGTCATTTCAGCGCCATCTAGAGAGCTCTGGGGAAATACTTTTTTTTTTAATACCCAAAAAGAAAACCTCCCATTAAGCCCATCTCTCTAAATTTTAGGCTAAAACTACTAGAAAAATTGTAAATCATTCTTTTTTTCGATGAGAAATCATAAAACAGAATCTTTTAACTTATTCATATTAAATCAAAAAACCTAACGATGAACTCATTGTTTCGGTGAAATTTACAAAAAGACATGAGGCTCCAGACGCCTCATCTCCAGCCTTGAGAGCTCCATCCCCGGCCACCACTTGCCCTATCCCCAGCTAGCACGTAAAAACATTTGTTGGGATAAAAAAATAGACTTGTAAGTTATAAGTTATTAACATATTAGTGTCATTTCATATAGTATTCGGGAGTGCTGTTTTCGAAAATCATTTAATTTGAAATCCAAGTGGATTCAAGTAATAGGTTTTAGCAGGTGCTGATTTCGAAAACATGTAATTTTATCTTTATAACTATTAATAATGCTGTGTAGGGTTATAGCCTCAGATATTTGTGTACTAGATTGTAACAACACCTTATTGTTAACCTGTTGTTAACCTGTTGTGTAAGTGATATCGTGTTTGATCTTGTACTTGATCTTTTTATTTTAATTATCTTGTGACTGCTTATTTAATCAATTTATTTAATGATTTATTTCAATAAATTACCAGATGAGGCCATTCATTCATGCACTCGGGCCCATAATCTCTAGTGGGGTATATTTAAAAGATACTTGTACTTTTTGAAATAAAATAAAATATTAAATATTATTTTAAAAAATGAAAAAAAGGCCAATTAAAAATTCCTAGGCTTTATTTTCATCAGATTGCATGTATTGTATCCATCATTATACTCGTGATATTTTGAAAAACCTCAATTTTTAGAACTAAATATACAGGGCTTTAGGTATGTCTCTTTCAACTTCTCGGGTGGTTAATCAGTCCATGAAACTGAACAATTTTCCCAAGGAACATAGGTCAAAATACGAAAAAAACATTTTGAGTTCCCATACAAACTTCATCAGCATACATGTTGAAAAAGAACCTCCTAGCTATAATCAAAGGAAAGGAAGAGGAAGACCACGAAGGAACTTTATGGATCAAGTGAAGGAGAAAGTTAATCTCATGTTGTATCAGGAAGTCAAAGGACTGGCTGAAAGACGTAAAGAGTGGCAGATACTCCACCGACAAGAGCACAGCTCTTAAATTGAAGAAGCAGAAGAAGAAGAGAGCTATATTCAAAATCCTGAACCAGTATCACTCAAAGAACACATTTATGAAAAAAAATATTTTTTTAAATATTTTTTCATTGGGAATAGTTAATTTTTTGCCTAAATGTAGACATTACTCCTACACCAGGCACGCGAGGGGTGCGGGTAGCGCTCGGGGGGTGCACCCGAGTGGTGTCTACGTTGAGGAAAAAAAATCCCCCCCTAAAAAAAAAAGTGTTCAGTAAGTGATACTGGTTCAGGATTTTGAATATATCTAGGAGGTTCTTTTTCAGCCTGTATAGCGCATTTTGGGAGATCAAAATTTTTTTTTCGTTCAGTTAATTGTTCAGTTTCATGGACTGATTAACCACCCGAGAGGTTGAAAGAGAGATAATATGGCAGAAAAATTCGACATATTTAACAAAAATCAATTATACCTCTGTTCCCAGTGATGATACGACAAAATGAACCTGTATACTTTTTGATCACTTAATCATCCTCTATCGATGTGACTAGGATTCAAAGTGAAAAACATATTCTAAAAAATCCAAGGCGGTTGGTCTCAGGCCGGCTCTCATACTAATATCAGCGAACCCCTTTGTTGTTTTATTTATCAACTTTATGATAAAGCTACAAAAGCGACTTAAATTGTTGGAATGTATGTTTCAGATTATTTAAATTCATACCTACTTACTCATTTAAAAAATAAATACACCAGTTAGTGGAAAATCTTTTTATAGTTTAAAATAATTTTAAAATGTAAATTAATTTTAGTAAAATATATTGACTTCTTATGACACTTGATATTTAGTTAAGAAAATTTCTTAATCGTTTGCATACTTGCTTGTTAGGTATAATAAATAATTATAACACCTGAAACAAACGTCACAATAAAATTCTTCAGTACTAACTTCTTTCAAATTAAAAAAAATTAATTAATGTATCAATGGACAAAAAAGTTTTTGATAACTGGAATTTCACTTTGACAATGACATTTCTTTGTTTACATTTTTGGAACGGAATTAAAAATTCGACTTTAGGTAGATAGAGGCTACTCAGTATGTTACTAGCTACTTTTCGGTAAATGTTTGATATGATAACGTGAGTGACGTGATCTTAAAATCACAGCCGGGAGTGGACGGTAGAACGTTAAACTATCTTATCAGTTATATTTATCAGTGCTCGTACTCACAAACTTCAATATCTAAAATATACACACATATAAGTTAATGAGTCTACTAAATGTCATACGTCATCCCTTTGCAAATTTTTTTTTAATCAAAAATATAACTAACGGTTAAACCGCGGTTAGAAGCTAATCAGACAAAATGTCAAAAAAAATGTATGAAAATGACATTGTCAAATCTCTGGTTAGCTGCTAATCGTTGGTTAAATATTTGGTGAACACTGGCCTAAGGTCAATGTTGCTTTTCGGTTGGGCTGCAATGTCTGTCAACCACATGTATGCATTTGTGGTTCAACTGTGGAAGCTAATGGCCATCACGCACTGAGTTGTCAACGCTGCGTTGGCAGATTTCCGCGTCACCATGCCCTAAATGATATTATAGGCAGAGCTCTAATTTCAGCCAACGTTCCCTCCATCCTAGAGCCGCCTGGCCTGAGCCGTTCAGATGGGAAAAGACCAGATGGTATTACCATGGTTCCCTGGCAAAAGGGTCGCTCCCTCATATGGGACGCTACCTGCGTCAGTACTTTCGCACCCTCTCATTTAAACAGGACCACACGAGTGGCAGGGGCAGCGGCAGAATGGGCAGCCTGTCAGAAACACGTTAAATACACGGCGATGGGACAATCGTATATCTTTGTTCCCATCGCATTTGAAACGGCGGGTCCCTGGGGTAGTGAAGGTAGGGAGTTGATTCGGGAGATTGGCCGGAGACTGTCAGCTCGTGGTGATGACTCCCGCTCTGGCTCCTACCTGGTCCAGCGTCTGTCCATTGCCGTCCAGCGCGGCAATGCGTCTAGCTTGATGGGGACGTTTGGCCCGGGTCAGATTCAGGGCGGGTTATTTAATTGACGAAACTTACGTGGATCTTAAATTTTTGTTTGTTATTTTGACATGTTTTTTTATATATTTAATTATTGAATAAATTGTAGGGGGAATTACAAAATTTAAAAAAAATTCGTAAAATTAAAAGTTACATTTTAAAAATGGAATCACCGCGTAATTGTTGCGGCTTATTCCGCTCAAAGAAGTTTGCGCTAAGTTCACACTGGCTGTTTTGAAACTCACATGGCCGCAGCATTTTTTTTATTAGTTTTTTTACATAAAACTCTTCACAGCTGACAACAGTTCTAGTTTTAAAGTTCATTCCGGCCCTTTGGTGGGAAGTAATTTGTATGAGTTTTTCCCTCCCTATGGAGGGAAGCAGCATTTTCCACCTAATAATCAGATCAAAATAACACTACTTTCCGAGTATGAGAAATGAAAAAATACTTACATGGTGCTGCTGTGTGATTTGGTGGTGTGGTGTAACTTAGAAACGGTGCCACGTACTGGTAATACCTGAAAATAAAACGGGGGTTTATTTCCATTTTATCAATAGTTAATAGTATATTGTGCAACTCGGGAATAAAGACGGATTTTAAGCGAGGGCCAAAGGTGCATCACGACCAAATGAAGGATTCTAAATTCAAGTGTTAGAATCCTGAATGACGCGCGTGATTCATAGCCCTCGATGAAAATCCGTTTTATTCAAGAGTTGCACATTACATTTTATACCATGACCTCGAGAAAAAGAAAGATGTAATCGGAAACATTTAATCAAGAAAAAAGGAACGTTACATTAACGGAAATGTACATTAAAATTTGAGCAATTACTAAAGTTTAGAGTAAGTTTCTTGTTGCTGTCGATAGGGTGATCAATCTGTGACAAGAAATTTATTTCTTGTCTACGTATTACTAATTAATGACAGCAAAGAAAATATTGTTGTTTTTAGCCCAGTTGGTAATGAGCCGGACTTGTAATCCGAAGGTCGCGGGTTCAAATCCTGGTGCGGGCCTGTACCACTAAATTCTTCTTTTCGGATTTATGTACAGATTTCTATTTATCACTTGCTCAACGGTGAAGGAAAACATCGTGATGAAACCCGCCCGTCCAAGAAATTTCATTTTCGAAAGACGAGTGGTTCACCAACCCGCATTGGGCCAGCGTGGTGGACTATGGCCTAATTCCCCTTCGTGTTTCAAAGGGAGGCCCGTGCCCCTCGGTGGGGACGTATATGGGCTGGTAAAAAAAAAAAAAAAGTTTTAATCCTGTTGAAAATGTTGACCAATCAAATATTGAAGAGTTAACTTTTCGCGTTAACCAATAATAATCGATTAAGTAAGAAAATGTATTAACGCAACTACGGAACCCTAACCTACGCGTGGCCCGAAACGCTCTTGACCGGTTTTTTGATTACGTCCCAATACAAAATCAATTTTAAAGACGTATTTACGTCAAAATATTTGGAGTAAGAGTATTCAAGACATATGAAATCATTGTGAAACATGTTGCAGAATCTAGCCCGTCAAATCTAGAAAGAGATAACATGGGTCTGCCAGTTCCTAAATGACCGGGAATTCTTGACAGACGTATCATCCGTGTACGTTCAACATCTCAGAGAAAACATTGTAAACTTTAGCTATTGATTGATACTGTACATTGGGTAACTTACATTATTAGTTATCTAAGATTAATAATATGAATTAGCCGACAAAAAACAACATTCCTCAAGAAAACATAGGTCGAAATAAAAAAATTTTTTTTTTCACTCCATACAACTTGTGAAATAAGTTGATTGACTTACGGTTGATTGCAGAAAAGTTTATTAAAATGAAGTCTCCTTTAACTGTCCTTGTTTACGCCAACGAGACGGAAATAATAAATTATTTTCTTTCTTTCAAAGAGAAAGTATGATATTTAAAGTGGTAAATTAACTTTAATTCACGTTTCTGCAACTGAGTGTTAGTATGGAAAGTAGTTTTTTCTAAATTTCACATGGGTTCTTTGCAGAAAGTGGTTCAGTTTCAAGGGTAGAATCACCCTTGTAACCATTAAAGTTTCGCTAACTAATTTAACACTTTCACAGTCCACGTTATCCAAATGGATACGATTTGTATGGTGTTTTTGTATGGTGGATGGTGGACAATGAAAGTGTTAAATTGACCCCATTAAGGATACCCAAGTATGATAGAGCATTCTACGCTCTACATCAAAGGCAGCAAAGGAGTGCCATTTGGAGACTAAAATAATAAATGTAACTGTGACCTGCAAACCGCACTCCTTTGCCGTATGCTTAGAATAATTATACGTCTAGAAGAACAGTCGATGTCAAGATGGTGTCCGAAAAATTGGGTGTAACTGTTAGACCCAATCCAATTTTTGCACCGTCATTGTCTAGCCGTCATAGGGTGTGGACGTAAACCGCTGCCCTGCTTCTGTAGTGCGTCCGGTATGTTCGCCGAGGTGCGTGTAGATTGCTTCTACACCGCTATGCGTAAGCGGAGTACCGGGGTCGCGGACAGAGTGCGGGCCAGCCTCCTAGCCGTCGCCGGCAGGTCGGACGGGCCCTTTAGTAGGCATTGGCGGGCGCTTCACGCCCCAGCTTTTCAGTTATGGGCCAATTAGTAACCTTTTAGTTTAATACTTTTTATATTTTACATTTTTTGACATTATAAGATTTATTTTATTTTTATTTGACAAATTTATTAATTTTGGCATTTAATTATTATTATTTATACAATTTTAAATTATTATATTTTATTATAATTATTATATTTATATTAAATTTGGAACTTTTAGAAATGTAATGAAATGAAATGAAATGTACTGATGAGCAACTGTTAGCTTGAAATAAATGAGTTTGATTGATTGATTTGATTGATTGTAAACGTCGAATTTCAAAATAGGTTTTTGTGTTTTTTGTGTTTTCAAAATAGGTTTTGTGAATTTCAAGTGCAGAAAGTACAATAATTGAAAAACCGTTTGCCTGTAAAGTCGGTATACGGGCGAAAGTTTTACGTGACAACGACTTTGAGTGGTAAAAAAATATGAAATGAAAGGAAGTGTTTCTGCTGTAATGTGTCTTGCGAAAGTCAAGTCGATAGTTGTTCCTTTTAACGTAGTTGACTTAGAAACGCCGATTCAATGCGCCTAATTCTCTAGTGCTGCGCGCGCGGCAGACCGATCATAGTTGAGTGGGAGAGAGACGCAAGGCATTCGGCGGGCCTCTCTCTCGTTCGGTGACTCATCGTAACGTTACCGAGCGTTACACTTTTTCATAAGTGACTCCCAGCCGCAACCTAATTTAAGACGTTGTCACGTCAAAAAAAAACAATACGGAATGTCACTTATCATCGGTTAGTAACATAATTTACCATGTGACCGAACTGAATAACTTTTAATAGGGAATAAAAGTTATTAATTAGTTAAAATAAAGGTAATTTTTACAAAACAAATGTATTTGTTTCTAATAAATTTAGTGTACATTTATTATAAAATTGCTGCCAGAATATAAATTCTTTCAGTTTCAGTCGTTCAAAGTTTTAAAGCCATCCAATCCATGTCAAAATTCTTATTTTTTTAATCAGAATATAAATGGGACATTAAAAATCCCCACTTTGATTTACATAGTTCAAAAACTGGTAACATTAGTTACGTACACAGTGACAGAAATTATGACAGATGGCGTGTGTATGACGTATCTGTCACGCACACATTCCTAAGAATCTGGGCCCGTTTTACATTGGCAGCTTGTAAGATGATTCTCACTCTAGACATATAATTATTCTAAGGCCGTATGTATAGCTGTTTATTCCACTTACCCGGGTGTGCTAGATCGGGGCTGTTGATAGGACGGTGGAATACTCATATGCGTCGGTCCGAGCACGAACGTAGGGTGGTACATCACAGGCCCCGTGGCAGTCGCACCAGCGCCAGGGATGAACTGTTGTTGTTGTCTGCGGCAAAACAAATTTTACCATACTATATTACTTATTAAACAAAGTCCCCCGCCGCTTATCTGTCTGTCTGACTGAACGTGATAAACTCGAAAACTACAGAACGGATTTTCATATGGTTTTCACTTATGAACGGAGTGGTTCAAGAGGTAGGTTTATGTGAATAATTTTTCATTTATTTTTACAAATTCTACCTTTTTTTGCGCGTTGTTGCATTGAGGAACTTGACCAAGTTCAAGTTATAACCCCCCCCCCCGCTGAACATTTTCAGCGGGGGGGGGGGGGTTATAACACTTATCTCTAAGACGCCGATCTACCTCGGCGATAAATCTCGTACACCATGTGTTCAAAAAGAACACGAAGGTTTAATTTTTTTAAACTATCAATAGACTTCTACGACTCAGTCGATGAAATTACTTGCAATTTTTGTGTTTAGAATAAAATAATGCAACCAATCTTTTACACAAAAATAGCAAAAACAAATAAATTAGAGGCACACAACACAAAAAAGGGGACAATAGACATAAATCAGAATTGATTTTTGTAAAAAAAAACTTCAAAGTCCAATTTCTTGCGAACGGTTAAGTTTGGGGTACGGTGTTTCATAGTCAAACCGATCAGGAATGATGGAAACCACAACCTCATAAACAATCTAGAGGTCGACTTAACCTTTAACCCTGTATATACTGATTTTTTCCATACAAAAGTTTACACTTTTCTCAGGAACGCGAAATACAATATAAACAATATTTTGTAAGATAACATTAAACTATTTAAAGGCATACTTAGCTATTGAAAGCAGAAAGTGTAACAAGGGTAGAACAAGTATTATAAGCATTAAAATAAGCCATGCTGGACAGGGATTAAAATAAAAACATATCATTTACCAGCTGCCTACTCTTCCCAGGCATACTGTAAAAGTCAGTAAGGGGACGCAAGGGTTTTGTTGATGAAAGGCTGACAACCTGTCACCACGTACATCATATTTCATCTTATAACCCTCTGAATTTATGTGGCATCAAGAAACGTGGCATCAAGTGATTTTAAAAATCACCGGTGCTCTGCCTACACCGATAGGGATTATAGGCGTGAGCGTATGTATGTGTGTGTATGTATGGAACAACTATGTTTGAGCTTTGTATTCAGATCCAATGTAATATAATATGGTCAGGTTTTCAAATAAAAAAATATTTTTAGAAATTAACGAAAATATGAAGTAAATGGTGCTTGAAGAAAAAACGTCAATTTCATGTACCTCAATAGTTCCATCAATGTAGTGTACTCTGTTTTATCAAAAATATTTACACGCAAACGAAGTTGCGGGCATCATCTAGTATACTATAAACGATTGGGACGAATGGTGGGGCGCGTCTTCGTGGATGGCACTATCCGTATAAACAAGTCATTATTTGTTGCTAAATAATTAGTAATTACTTGAATAAACTTTTACTTAGGAAAACATTTAATTTTATAGTCAAGTAATCACCATTACTTATTTAAGCAAACACTTGAGTAATGCTCAGTTCTCGCGTTGTTTAACTACCAACAAAAAAGAGGGGTGTTATAACTTTGACGAGGGTATCATTGTGTTCGTCTGGGGATGGACCGATTTTAATGCCGAGTTAAATTGGTTCAGCCGTTTCAAAATTATAAGCGATGAATAATTTGGGATTTAATTTTAGAGTTATTTGAGATTGGCAACAATAGAACTCTACGTGCCATTCCCAACTCAAGTAATAGTTATTACTGAGTATAGATAAGACTATAAAACTTGACTTACATTTTACCAAAAAATATTTCATTTATTAAGACATTAGTTATTAAAACATTTACTTGTGGTCAGTTGTAGGTAGTGCACTTGATTGGTTAACGATCGTTAAGGTAAAGAAATAAAGAAGGTCCTGATTTCGAGACTCCCAACTGTGATTTTATTTATTTCATCATTTCTCTAGGGATTTCACGAGTTTCGAAGATAGTGTAAATAAAAATCGATTTCATCATTTCCCTACAACGTATATAATTATATACATAAAAGTTATACATGAAAAATAAATAAGTACAAATAATACATGTACTATTAATTTTTAATGTCGATAAAACTGGCCGTGTAAAATACCCTTAATATAAAGGCTCGGACACGGGTAACACACGTTGTATATTTCTATGCATGCAGAAATGTTCAAATAAAAATTCCATATATTGTTACATAACACGTTGCACGAGTTGATCGTACCTAACAAAATTTGATATGGACGTCGTGTTGCGACGTAAAGTACATTACCTAATACGTCATGAGTACCTACATCTACTTTTAATTAATACACACCTATAAAAAGACAATCCTACAGTATCGAACCATAAAATGGCAATACAATATTTTTTTTTTCATGTGATATTTTTCTTTATTAGGGTTCTGTAAAAACCCTATTACTAAGGCTCCGCTGTCCGTCCGTCCGTCTGTCACCAGGCTGTATCTCATGAACTGTGAAAGTTAGACAGTTGACAATTTCGCAAATGATGTATTTTTATTGCCGCTATAACAACTAAAAAATTGAATAAATAAAATAAATACTTGAGGGGGCTCCCATACAACAAACGTGATTTTATTGTCGTTTTTATAGATAATGGTAAGGAACCCTTCGTGCGCGAGACCGACTCGCACTTGGCCGTTTTTTTCTAAATTGGCTCATTTTAATATGCTTACCTAGGGTGGGCGTTTGGCCTCGTTCCATGCTGAGCAGGCCTAAATTGAAAATTAGGATACTGCTGCCGAGGCTGTTGATTTTGATTTTGCGGTGCGTAGTTATGGCCAGCCTGAAAACAGCGAAAGTAAAAACATATTAAGAGATTTTAAGTTACAGCAATCGTAACTATTTTACAAATACACGATTCGTGACTGTTACACACAATAGGCAGGATCGCAGACGCATAACCTGCCGTACTCCCTGATGAAGGTCCTAGTATAGGAAATTTCGAGTCGCGACGCCGATTTTAAGTTTAGTAAAATTATAAATTAAACAATCATAACTATTACTCATATGGTAAGTTAAGAGATTACTAATATAGTAAGTTAAGAGTTCCCTCAGATCGAAATAGCAAATAATATGAATATCTCCTTACGAAAAACGATTTTAGGAATTCGAATTGTTTATTTTGGAGGTAAAGTTTCATTAAAATACAATAGTCTATTCATTCATAACTGAACACTGAACATTAACAATAAAAGTACATTATATTACTGTTTTATAGACGGTAAAACCACATACCATAGAAGTTTTGGACATGTCCGGTTGAGGAGCCGGCGGCGCCGACGGTTGCGGCGTTGGAGGGACTCTTAGCGCCGCTTGCGCCGTGGACTGTGCTCCGCCGGCCGTGTTTGGCATGTAGGCTGCTCCCGCCGCCCCTGCTGGGTGATAACATTCCGGTCCTACAAATAAACGACAAGCGATCGTTTACTAACAAACAGACTTCAACTACTCAAAACTCGTTAAACCAATTTAAAAATCATACTCACTGTGAGGTGTTGGCGCCCGTGGATATCTATGTGCCGCTAAGAAAATAATAGAACGAAAACACAACAATTAAATTTAGGTATAACAATGTACTACAACATGGTTAAATTTGTAAGAGCCAATGTTTAGAATAAGGCATATCAAAACTTGCTAATTACTAATCGAACCTTTATCACCAGGAAAACAATAGCACAAAAAACGCAATCTTTACTTTGCAGATTATGAAAGCGTAAACTGCATACTTCCAACAATGATTTATTAATTATTAAATATCAATAGTAAATCGACATGGATCAATAATCTAAGACGACTTACTAGCTTGACTTAGCAGTCTGTAATGATGCGACGGCAACACACAGTTGGAGTTGGAGTACCGAGAAGAAGATTGCTCATGCTTAAGGGAGCCAGGATTATTTTGTTGTGGTATAAACTGCACCGAAACATTGTTTATGGACTGCAGATTAATCTGATTTGCATTGATGTGCTGCGCCACAGCCGATGGAGGCATGTTCAATGATGTTTGTAAACTTTGCGCCACATCAATCGAACTTTGTTGTGACTGATTGCCATGGTTAACACACGCATGTGACAAAGAATTTATTGAATTGTTTCCTCCTCTTAGGGCTACCATTTTAATTTCATGATATAAATCTTTTAGAAATTGTACAAGCCAAATATTGAACCATTCCCAAAAAAGTGGAGAGAGGATCATCGGCACGTCGGTCAGAATTCACGTTATCATTTCAGAACATCAGTGTTAAAATGTTTTTCGTTAGTTAACTTTGGCGGGCAGCAGCTAGAGAAGTTCTGCACTTTTAGAACTTTACTTTTCAATACATTACTCCAGTAAATTAGGAGAAAGAACTACGGGTCACAAAAGCCGATTTCAATTAATAATACGCCTGTGTAAACGTAACACACGCTGCGAAAATGTTTGCAGTCCACATTCACAATTTAAATAGTAATTTAATGCTGCATCGAGAAAATCGATAAGGAAACGGCGTGCTACATGGCTTTACGCTCGCACTAGGATTAATACCACAGCGATGCTTCGCGTTACCACAAACTTGCACTTTCAATTCACAATAATCACATATAAATTAAAAATAGGAATGCTGCAATATTATCGTTAATATTCTTTGGAAATCATGCTCGACAAGATCGTCGCTTTCCACAATTTATTTCACGAAGAGGAAATACAGAGAATGGAAGGAAAGAAAAGGACGAGTACATGTTTAGGTCTCTCTCGTGGTTCGGGGCGTTCCCCGCCGCTCCTAGCAACCCCTAACTAATAATTCAGTTTCGAAGGGGCCAGCGAACTGCGCAGTCTACAAGGCGCGTTTTCGGAGGTTATGCACGTAGCTCCACGCTTTTGTCGCAGTAGTGAATACCGTTATTAAGTAATGCTTACTTAACTGACGTAACAAGGTACAAGGCAATCAGAGGGAATAGTGTAGGGGTTGACGGGGTTACTATCAGGAAAAAACAAAGTCATTGACCAGGAATGTTACTAACTTAGAAAGGCTTTTTTGTGTGAATTTTTTGTGTGAAGGGTGTATTCCTACCGTCTTTTTCATTTTTTTAATATTGTGACCACCTAAGAAATCTACAATTTCTGGAACCATTACAAACATAACTTATTATGTTATGTGTCATATTCCTTAGGCATGAGCCGTCAAAGTTGTAACGGTGGCGCCAACAGTAGGCATATTTGACAGTAAAATTTATTGAAATAATCGCATGGATTAAAACATTCAATAACATTTTAAAAACAAGAAGTTCCACGAAATGAAAATATAGTTATGTCAGCTTAATACACCAAAAAAAACATAAGAGTTATGATAAGGTGTTGCCTCCGCATGGCACGCTAAATAGATATATCAAAACGCAGGAACGATAATATTATATTACCGTAAGAAAAGTTTTTTTACGCCGAAGCTAGATGGCGTGATGTGTATTTTAAATTGTTGCCAGCCTTGAGTTTTACCAAATAGTCTTTATCCTTTTGAATATGACGTAAACAATTTGTGATTAAAATGTTTTTATTTTTATTATAGATACTTAATGGGTTCTGCTCTTGACCAATCTAGCCCTTGGGTGGAAAAAAAACTTATAACCTATCCAACACTTTCTTACGAAATTGTATTGAATTTATATGGCGGTACTCAACCGTGAGGCGTCATCGTTTAGTATTTCCTTCTCTGTCTAATTAAGAGATTTAAAAGTTCATGTTTCTCATTTTTAAAGACATTAAAAAACTATTTACACCAGGCTATTTATAGGGTAAAGAAGCTTCAATTTAAATGATTTAAAAAAATAAGTCATCTACCCTGTTCTTTGCCTAATATTATGTAAGAATAAAAAACAAAACTTACGCATGCGCAATAAGTAGGGACGTGCTGCGCAGGTCACAAGTTTTGTTCTTTGCCTCGTAATGTTGCGACTTGCGAGCATATCCGTAGTCAGATTAATAAAGGAAATGTAGTAACCGTAAGATTATGAATATTGTTATTATAAAATTTATCTCGGTATACGTGGGCCAAACTGAAAGTTTTGCGTAACTCATAAATAAAACAATTTATTTGTGTAATATTATATTTACTGCTTTTCAAAGTATTCTCCGTTACATTTTAAACACTTTTTCATCCGTTCAAACCATTTTTGGAAACACGAGGACCATTGGTCTGAGGGTATGTTTTCTACGTGCTGGTTGAAAGCAATCACTGCCTCTTCTGGCCCCGTAAATGTCGAACCTCTCATTAAATCTTTGATTTTTGGGAAAATAAAGAAATCGCACGGTGCTAGGTCTGGACTGTGTGCGGGATGGGTCACGAGATCTATGTTTTTAGAAGCCAAAAATGTCTTTGTTTTGTTCGCGGTGTGTGCCGAAGCATTGTCATGGTGCAACAAGATGCGACTTCTAGGTCTTTTTTCCCTTACTTTTTCTAAGACATTGGGCAAACAAATAGTGGTGTACCACTCAGCATTAACGGTCTTTTGTTGCTCAAGTGGGATCGCGCAGACAGGACCCGTCTTGGAGAAAAAAAACGCAATCATTTGTTTGCCCACGCTTCTCGCCTGCCTCAATTTTGTTGGTTTGCTGTCACCTTCAAACACCCACACAGAAGATTGTTGCTTTCTTTCTGGAATATAACAATATATCCATGTTTCATCTCCTGTCACAATGTCAAACACAGCATTAGAATGTCCGTGATTGTACTTTAATAGCATTTCTTTACACCAATCGACTCGATACCGTTTTTGTTCTGGAGTGAGTTCGTGAGGAATCCACCGACAACAAAGTTTCCTAACTTTTAAATGTTCATGTAAAATTTTCTGAATTTGGCTCATACCAATCCCCAAATGTCCTCGAATCTCCTCATAAGTGATACGCCGATTGTCTTCAATAAGTTGTCTGACGGTAGCCACATTTTCCTCCGTGATCGCAGTTGAGGGTCGACCTTCACGAATTTCATCATGGAGAGAACCACGGCCGCGATGAAATTCGGCATACCAACGCCTTACAGTGCTCAAATGTGGTGCTTCCCTCCCAAAAGCATTTTGAAGACGAGCATTGCAATCTTGCGGAGAAAGCGAACTTTTAAAATCGTAAAAAATCATCGACCTAAAATCTTTTCGTGTTAGTTCCATTTTTGCTACGGACAACTAACTTCAACTTGAGATAAAAAACAATTGACAAGCGACTTCCCGCCAAAATTTATTTTCATCAACTAATGAGATTTCATGTTTTAAAAAAATATAACATTCGAAATTCAAACATTTATGGGCGGCCAGCAACGCAAAACTTTCAGTGTGAACTAGGTATTATAAAAGATGGAAAAAATGTGAACTGTATCAACAATTCAGAATTTAACTTATTTCTTTCCTTCAGTTTTTAATCTTACCGCGACAGACCGTGAAATTGTAAACTATCATAAGTTTTGCGCGCTGATTGGTGAAATTTCATGTGCAATGTGCACCACACCGCTATCTTTAGCTGTCATAAACAATCCGATGTTTCTGTGGTTTAAACAACTGAATTGTGGTAGTTTTCTTTTTAATTACGTTATATAAACTACGACCAGGATTTTTTTTCACATTCTTAAAGCAGTTTAGCTAATAGAGGTTGCGCACAATTGGGTCTTTCAAAAATTTTCAATTTAATTAAGGCTCAATATTTTGCGAATAGATCTCTGAATTCTGCACTAACCGTTTTATCTTTAAAAAATCCCTCAAATGACTTCTTGAACAATGGTTTTACCTAGCAAAAAAGGAATAATCCCGCTTTTACGTGTCTCCCATACACTTACAACATTTTTTACCCGATTACGGTTACTTATGCAAAAGGGAAGGTCATCATTTTTTTAAGATTTTGTTACACTGGTCGTAATATTAATCACACCTTTTTTTAACAGCCCATATAAGGCCTCCCTTCGAAACACGAAGGGGATTTTAGGCCATAGTCCACCACGCAGGCCCAATGGTTTTCAAAAATAAATTTTCTTGGACGGGCAGGTTTCATCGCGATGTTTTCCTTCACCGATGATGTGATTATATATTACGCCCGTGACAAATTTCAGCTTTGTAGTACCACGGGTCTCTGAGAAATACCGGGGACAGACTGACAAATGAACATGGCGAAACTAGAAGGGTTCGTAGTTTACTACGGAACCCATATTCATCGTCATTTAATAATAAATTTATTTAAATTACGCGTCAATTTCATATTATAAATAACTAGCTGACCAGACAGACGTTATCCTGTCTTAAATTTTTTCATGATGCGCTCAACTTTCTTAATTTTTGCTTTCATAATAGACTAAGATCCCAGGGCCATCAGACCTTACTTATTTTCTAATAAACCAAATGTGTGGGAAATAGTAGTGCTAGTACGTACTAGTAACGTATGAATACTAGCTAACCTGGGCCGACGGTAAATTTTCAGCTACCAGGTTATGAAGGTATCTTACAAAAATTACTCAATTGTCTTAGTCTGGGTGCTGATGTCTTATAGCAGGGGTTCCCAATCTTTTTCAGTCCGTGGCGCACTTACAAGTTCAGAATTTTGTCTCGGCGCCCTAAACTAGTTATCTAACCGAAATACATAGGTATAATTAAAAGAAATGGGTACAATGATAGTAATTGGGTAGACAGGTACAACATTTAAAACATTAACATGAAGCTGAGTTTTTTTACCATTAAAGAGAGAGTTAAGTAAGCTACCTAGTCAATGTGATGGATGAACTTTGTGATCTCCATACATTTTTTAAAAGCGTGGCAATTAATGCCACAATGTATGGAGATCACCAATGTTATTTTTTACCCGCCAATACTTATGGTTTCGGAGTATGTTTAAAGAGGATGGCCTCACGGCGCCCCTTCGTACTTTCCACGATGCACGAGGGCGCCGCGCCGCGGCGCACACTTTGGGAACCCCTGTCTTATAGAATATAATTAATTAAATATCAAAATTAATTTTCAACACCGCCAGACACTCTCCGTTGGCTGTAATTTCTGCCAGACGCTTTACAGTTCGCAAGTAAATTATGCGATTGTACCTACAATCTGAGCCGTGATTTTTTATTATGGGAACTGTAACAATATTTTTAGTAGCACCCAGACTTCAAGACAAGTGAGTAATTTATGTAAGTACTTTCAAAACCTGATAGCTGAAAATTGGCCATTGGCCCAGGTTAGCTGATATTCATATGTTACTAGTTCGTACTAGCACTACTATTTCCCACACATTTGGTTAATGAGAAAATAAGTAAGGTCTAGCGGCCCTGGGATCTCAGTCTATAATAACCTTCTCCTGACAATAATTAACACAACAAAAAAAGAATTAGCGAAATTGTACCATCCATTCACGCGTAATGCGATGACCAAGGGAAATATATATTCATTTTTATATACCTAGTCACGTCATAAATTCTGTCAAAAACTTTGAATGTAATTAATGATACACTTTTTGATAATTATTTAGATTTTTTTGTAATGAAAGGTAATTAAATTTAGAATGCAATTTTATTGACATTATTCAAAATGCCCTCCCCTATTTTGAATACATGCCCTTAATCGACGCGGCCAATCATCAATCGCAGCACGCACCACATTCATATCAATTTCTGCCGCTGCTTTAGCCTAAGATGCTCGGAGAGATTCCTAATTCTCATGGGGTTTAGCGCAGACTTTCTCCTCCAAATGTTACAATCCAGTGGCTTAAATCTGGACTAGAAGAGGGATTCCACAGGCGGTCACCTATTATTTTTTGCCCCTGTACCGCCGTAACAAAGCGCGGGATCTATCTAGCCTAATGTTTTTCAAACGCTCGTTCAAAAAATTTCCGATGTTCTTACGATAAGCTCGTAGTCCCAGGTCTTCATTTAACACTATTTTGACCGTGGTTCTGCTTATATTATATTAGGCCTATCTTTAGAGCTAAGATTTTTTGTTTACGAACAGGATTACGTTGGATTCGCGCCTTCACTGCTTTGATGATCGCGGTGTCCTAACTGTACGAGGTCGGCCGGTCCTCTTACTATCTTCGAAGCTTGAATCTTCAGTGTATCGTTTGATTGTGTGATAAACAAACCGTAGTAGCTCAGTCTGTAGGTAGTTTTGCATTGCAAAAGGTGGCGTAGAAAATGTTTTGACACAATATTGGTTAGGTATGGTAGGTTAATAAAAATCCAAGACTGAGGCGTTAGCCGCCATCTTGAATTAAAGGTGCCAAAATTAGGTATATTTTAAATAACTTCTCAATTGTTTACTAACTCACAAAAGTGTCTATGAAGGGTTCAAAGAAGACAAAATTGCCTACATTTTTTGCATACATGATTATTCTGTAAGTCTTAAAAGGTAAAAAGTTACAAGCGACGGAAATAATAATATTTACAAAAATCTAATATATAAAATGATAAACTGACTGGGGGATACACAACGCACAGCCCAAACCGCTGGACTTACGGACTTGAAATTTTGCACATTGATACCTTATGTAGTGTAGGTATCCACTAAGGAGCGATTTTTGGAAATTCCACCACTAAGGGGGTTAAATAGGGGACGGAAGTTTGTATGAAAGTCCGTGAATTTTGAAGTTAGGATCTTAGAACTTCGTATGTAGGCTGATGAATAAAAAATAATGAACACGTGTATCAGCGATTTTGAAAATTCTACCCCCAAAGGGGTGAAAAAAGGATAAACTCACTGCGTGAACGATCAACGCACAGCCCAAAGCGCTGGAACTAGGGACCTGAAATTTTGCACATAGATACCTCATACAGTGTAGGCATCCACTAAGGAGCGATTTTTGGAAATTCTACCCCTAAGGGGATTAAGGGGGTTAACTGACTGACATATCAATGCACACCCCAAACTAAATTATTTTTTGTAAATATTATTATTTCCGTCGCTTGTAACTTATTACCTATAAGACTTACAAAATAATTATGTATGCAAAAAATGTGGGCAATTTTGTCTTCTTTGAACCATTCATAGACACTTTTGTGATTTAGTAAACAATTGAGAAGTTATTTAAAATATACCTAATTTTGGCACCTTTAATTCAAGATGGCGGCTAACGCCTGGGTCCTTCAAGGTCGAGAACTTGGATTTTAATTAAACTGCCAAACCTAAACAATATTGTGTCAAAACATTTTCTACGCCACCTTTTGCAATGCAAAGGCCTTTGCATTTCCCCACAGACTGAACTATAGGTTTATTTTCAATTTTTGTAGAATATTGAAAATCTCTGTTGGCGCGTAACCACAGCGGTGCAATGAGATAACCGCGATTCTATCTTCTTTCTTCGACCACTCCATATTTGAAAATTAATGAAAATTAATTAATTTTTTATTTTTGACAAGAGCAAACGTTCTATTTTTAAAATTAGTCAGATTAAATCTTTCCAGTATTCGAAAATTTTAAATAATAAGGTTTTGACAGAACTTATGACCCGACTAGGTATGTAAATAAAAATTAATGCAGTAATGTAGGTATGTATTAAAACATTAATGTAAATTATAAACAAAGTAATGAGCCAGCGAAACTTATTTAAATAATGATAAATTAATAAATTCAAAAAAGTTGCTATTTCTTTAAATGAATAAAAACTGTGCTCGATTGCGTTAGTTCGTCCGTTTTTGACAACATGCGTTTCACAAGTTTGTTTGTATCGCGGAGATTACAGTCGCGCGTGCATGTCTCGAGTACTTTTATAGTCGCTTAAGTGAAGGTACACTAGTTGCAGGACAATTGATGGGAGAGTCATGATGCCCAGAGTATTAAAGTAGAGTTTTGCCCATGTATATTCGGACGCCTGTATAATCGCCTGTACAGGTCTTTTTAGTGCGAAGCATGCGCTAGCTAGTTCTTACACAGTTTATTTATTTGGCATGACCATGTTATACTGCGATCGATTTCAAAGCCCAGAAAAGTAGTTACGCCTACCTGCTGTATGGCTGTGTTATCGACATGAACTGTCATCTGCCTGGATAACTTTCCACCCCAGTAAAAATGAAGGAAGTGAGTCTTCTTGGGGTTGCCAGCTAACCCATTTGTTCGAAACCACTGGGACAGTTGGTTAGTGAAGTCACTTCATCGTCACTTACACGATTTTCTAGCGGCTCCACATCGGCTGCGTACACAATGCAGGCGACATCATCGGCATACAACTGTTCACGTCAACCGTCAGGTATCGCGTCTGAATGGTCGTTCAATAGTAGCGAGAAAAGAATATTGGAGACAAGAACCCTGAGCAACAAGTGAAAATATTAAGAAGCTGGAAAGAAGATTTCGTGTTATTTTCGATTTTATGAAAAATTTGTAAGTTTGATTTCATAGCTCGAATAACTGCGAAATGTCACTTGTCGCAGTTTTTTTCATAAAAAAATATTGAAGAAAGCATTTTTCGTCTGGTTAATTAACCTTAACTAAAGCGCGGATCCGCGTCGCATCATACTGGTATTTGCCACGTTCCTTGCTAACCGCCGCGCCGCATCATAACTTAAATGTCCTACATCTTCAGGTCAAGAAAAAAGGAACTAAACGCCAGAAACAAGATTGAACAACTGCTAAATTAAGTACTTATTTACAATCATGAAAGTACGGCAAAACATGGACAAAGCGATACAATTAGCTTTACTGATGAGTATAGCCGGAAATGAACAAGTATGACCAAAATATGAGTTTACAAAAGCTTATCAGATTTTTATCAAAAGAAGATTTATCAAACTATTTTCATGCCTTATCTATAAAAAGACTAGCTTTCCGCGCGGGACTTCGTTCCCGTGGGAATTCTGGAAAATCATGTACCCTATGTCCATCCCGGATAATGTAGGATTCTAATGGTGAAAGAATTTTCACAAACAACCAAACAAACAAATCTTTCCTCTTTATAATATGTATAGAAGTACGCAACGGCCGTATTTGTTAGAAATGTTTTATTGCGGTCGAGTGTATTTAAATGGTTAATTAACAAAACAAAGATGTTTGCTTATTTAAAGTCTCGAAACAACATCCGTTTTGTATCGGCGATGATGTAATCATTGATAGAAAATTAGAAAACAATGTTTTTTTTTAGATTAGGCTTCTCTTCTATTACTCTCACTTCTTAAATACTTAAAATGCTAGCAGTCTTCGTCCGCGTAGAAAAGTAAGTATGTCACTCTTGGGACCCCCGAATATCTCCAAGTTAAAAATCAGATCAATTCGTTGCTCCCATACGACCTGAAGGAAGGACAAACAAACACACTTTCACATAAACAATACTTTTCTTTATATTAACCAATCAATCTGAAAGGTTAGTATTTAATCGAGCGACAAATACTGTGTAATTTGGGTCCTCGAAAAAATGAAATTAGCTTTTACAATTAATTAGCTGATGACTAATATCTAGAGTCAAAAAAGTTACATCTACTAAAAATAACTAAAACATGTATAAATAATAGAAAATAAAGTCGCTATCCGTAAGTCTTTTTGGTCCCCCAACTCTTACACCCATATTCTTAGAAGTTAACTCGAGATTTCCTCGACTCCACTCAACCTCTGTCATGGATTTTGACGTTTTTATTTGACACTTTCGTCCTCAACTTTACAATTTTCCTCAGTGCAGTCGAGGATGATTTGAGTAATCAATTGTCAAAGTTAAGGTACCTCGCGACCTACCTTAAGATTTTCTCAACGCTTTATTCGATGCTTGAACTTGTTGTATGCTACTTTTTCATATGAAAAATGAATTTTTTTGAAGATTTCATGGATTATCTTTATGATAATAAATCGTTAAAGATTAATATCGAATAAAGATTTACGCTAGCGTTCAAGGAATCTTGAGTTGACAACTAAGAATACCAAATTCGAGGTCGCTTCGAGGATTTGCTTAGCTGAAGTTGAGTGGAGGAAGTTTCCAGTTAACTTCTTAAGAATACGGGTGTTAAAAAACAACGAAAGGGATAAGTATTCCTATATTTAGGTAACGTTTGTAATTAGGTGTATTTAAAAAAAAATTAAACAAATTTAAAATTTCAATTAAGCGCGATTCTCGAGACTTTGTTGATCCATTGGGCATTCGCCTTTTACTGGGGCATTTGATTGTGTGGCGTTATTTATTTACTTACCACGATAACCGCTAGACGATTAGTGATTCATATGTAAACAGTTTCGTGCTACCTACATATTACAACAAATTAAAGCTGTCAACAGATAAAGCAGTTAGTCCTACCATGCACCGCCGGTGATTAGCGAGAAGCGAGTAGAAATTGAAACCAGAAACAAGTTAACGACTTGATTTATTCTTCGATAGCTCTTGTCACTGCGAAAAACTAGTGGAGAACGGGATCTCGCCAATAGCGTGTACCGTTCAGTTAAGCTATCAGCCGATAATTCATATCTCCCTTAGATATAGAGGTGTTTCAGTCTGATGTCAGGTAAGTGAATACGCGTGCTGCGTCCGACTATCCAAGTTTCCGAGGCGTGGGGGTCATAATATCTCATTCGCCGTTCTCTACTTTAATTGTTATTAGAATACTCTGACATTGGAAAAATCACGATTGTGGACGACATTTACCTACTGAAGAATTGAATTGAATTTCAGGTTTACGCGAGACTGAAACACAACATTAAGATTAGGAGTACTGTAAGTAGGACAAACAGTTTACAAAGATCGCAGGGATAAAATGGTTAATTAGAGAAAAGTCCTGAATTTGTATTATTCAGATAGTAAGATGTAATAAAAAAAAAAAGGCAATAGTTAGATACCACACACTACAAAGGTTCGGAGGAAGAACAAAAAGAACAAATGAGATAAGTTCCCAATGAATAACGATGACAATTATTAAGACTACTTGTCACTTCCGTCTAATCTACGAAGGCCAATAATTGCAGTATCATATCATATCACAACCAAAAAACATCGAATTACACCAAAATACTCATTTTGAAACAGAGTCGCCTGAACAGTCAACACAATCAAATGCAAAAAGATTGCTTGTGAACTTACTGATGATCTTTTTGAAGCAAAAGACTTGCCAAGACTATTTAGTAGAAACACATATCAAGCTAGTGCATTTTTAGGGTTTCGTACCTCGAAATGAAAAAACGGAACCCTTATAGGATCACTTTGTTGTCCGTCCGTCCGTCTGTCTGTCTGTCTGTCAAGAGACTTTTTCTCAGGAACGCGTGGAGGTATCAAGCTGGAATTTATATCAAATACTCAGGTCTACTGTCCCTTGGAGCTGTGAAAAAATCTAACTTCTAAGCCAACGCAATCAAAAGCTCAAATTTCCGCAAATTTTCGACACTTGCAAGGGTATCAAAACCTACAGGGTACTTCCCGTGAACTCAGAATCTTGAAATTTGGTACGAAGCAACGTCTTATAGCACAGATAAAAGAAAAATTGCGAAAACCGTAAATTTTTAGTTACATCATACAATAAAAATATTTTTAATAATTTTAAACCTATAGGTTTGTACTGAACCCTGGTGCGCGATTCCGACTCGTACTTGGACAGTTTTTTTTATGTTATAATTATGACAAAAATCGGTCATAATGAGTAACAATCAAATCGTGTTTTCTTAATCAATCCTTAACCACCTATTCTAAGACCATTCTTGTTTCTCGTGTATATTAATGAATTGCCTTTTTTTGTTAAAGAGGCACATGCGATCATATTATTTGCAGATGACACATCACTCTTATTCAAAGTGAAAAGATATGACTCTAATTTTGACGACGTGAATACTGAGATCTCTAAGGTGGTTGATTGGTTCACTGTAACCTGCTCTTGAACGAGAAAAAAATCAAATGTATTAAATTTAGCTTGCCCAATATCAAACAGGTTAATACCAATGTAAAGGTAAGGAATGAAAGACTGGAAGTTGTAGAATCTGCTGTATTCTTAGGAATCACTCTTGACGCAAAGCTTCAATGGGGTCCTCATATTGATAAGTTAGCGAGACTTCAGAAGCTTACGCGGTTAAAAAAATCCGCCAATTATCGAACGTTGAAACCACGAGAACCGTATAAGTATTTCAGTTACTTCCACAGCCTAATGCTATATGGCATTTTACTGTGGGGTAATGCTGCCGACATCAATAATAGACTAGGCTACCAGTGGAGATCCGTATGCAAAATATGCAGACCGCATTCTGACTTCTGATATGTGTTGTAGTAGTCCCAGGCTACAATATGATTGATGTTGCCAGTCACTATTGTAGTCAATCACCCCCCTCCCCCACCCCTGTTTACATTGTCACTATTTACTGATAATTACTGAGCAAAAACCCGGACATTGATAATTACTGAGCGAAACCTTGTGGGATATGTTCTGAAAGACACCTTTCAGAATGACACTCAGGAATGTCCTCAAACCTGCCGGTTGGGATAGCCAAGATATCCTGGAAAAACTGGAATTTTCAGGAGTAGGCCTGAAATTGTATCAAATAACGATTTTTTTTCTTCATTCAATCGCATTTTTTACGGACAAGACATCGAAGACTTCGAGAACCTAGAAAAACTGGAATTTTTTTTCAAAGCAAGGATGGGCTAAGTGCGATGGCAGGACGCTATTTTTAATAGTAAACGACGGTTTAGGGCAATTTCTATTATTCTGAATACGTTAACGTTAAATATTTTCAGTTCCTGGATTCCAGGCTGTCTGGAATTTTGCTGGAACGCGATCATAAAAAATTTTGGTATGATGTTTTTTTTTTGCTATTAGTTTGGATTTTGCCTTGCATTTAGCACTTGCTTAAAGCAAAATGGAATTTCTAGAAATCGATGAAATTTGTCATGATCATTATTACAGGTTACCTTATGTTTCATTAACTTTACCCGTGTGGTGATCGGTTGAGAATAACACCACCCCATCTCTTTCCGTGGGTGTCGTAGGAGGCGACTAAGGAAACATAAATGAGACCTGCCTCCTAGTAATCCATCCCAGGCAACGACACTTCATTTTTTTTCTGAATCCGAGGTGTCGTCCTATGGTCTCATGCGGTGTGGTAGGCTCTATAAAGGACCGTCTGGTTCGCAACCACCCTCCTACCGAAGTCCGACGCCAAACAGCTTGCTGTGTTCCGTCGGTGCGTGGGAGTACCAGTGCCTTTGTAGGCATTTTCTGGGTTAACTCACTCCATCGTCGACCTCATCTTTGACCTTATGGTCAAGATTGAGGTCAAGAGTTAACCCATCTTATAATAAAAAATATAAAAAAACTATTGCTCGAAATTTTTAAAATATTTGTATTATTTATAATTAAGTAGACCTTTCCCTATTTATTTGATTTCAATGAAACGTTATAAAATATTCCTAACTCATCACAGGCGATTTATAAGGTAAACTATAAATACGAAAAGTTAATGATCATGACGAATTTCAACGATTTCTATAAATCCCATACTGTTACATACAAGGGCTGAATACATGGCAAAATGCAAACTATATACAAAAAAAACACCTTATCAACATTTTTGAAGATTTCGTTCCAGGCACCCTGGAATCCAGGGATTTTTAATATTGAACGTCAACATATTTTCAAAGAAAATACCAGTTTTTTTCCAGGTGTTTTTGACACTGGAAAGTAAATCTGAATTCTTGGATGTCTTGTCTGTAAAATTTTTAGAACTTTCTTCATTTTTGCTTTTTGTTTGGGATTGAAGTTGTCAATTCATTCGACTAAATAATATTTTTAGAGTGTAAACTGGATTTTTGAGGAAAATATTACGGCCATTGGCAGAATAATCCAATAAAGAGGTTCGAACATTTTTGTATGAAGCCTGGCTTGCCTAAAGTTGCAAGTACATACAAGTACATAAAAAGTCGCGTTTTTAATGTACACGTATGAAACATATGCCAATCGATAGAGAACATAATTACAAACAACAAATACTGATTGACAAAATGTCGTAAGTGATATACTTTCTGAGTAATTTCAGTTTGAAAATGTTAAATATAATTAAAAGAAAATAATCATTTAAACTGATTTAAAAGTCCATTATCATAATTTTAAAGCATCCTGCATCACGACTAGCATTAAATTAGACTCCTGTAATACTAAAATAATAGGATTAAATCGTTGAAATTCGTCATGATCATTAACTTTTCGTATTTATAGTTTACCTTATAAATCGCCTGTGATGAGTTAGGAATATTTTATAACGTTTCATTGGAATCAAATAAATAGGGAAAGGTCTACTTAATTATAAATAATACAAATATTTTAAAAATTTCGAGCAATAGTTTTATTTTTATTTTTTATTATAAGATGGGTTAACTCTTGACCTCAATCTTGACCATAAGGTCAAAGATGAGGTCGACGATGGAGCGAGTTAACCCAGAAAATGCCTATAAAGGCACTGGTACTCCCACGCACCGACGGAACACAGCAAGCTGTTTGGCGTCGGACTTCGGTAAGAGGGTGGTTGCGAACCAGACAACTCTGTGGTTGATTCCTTTCCTGTCACTCTGCACCCTTTGCACCTCATTGACGTGGTATTTTTCTTG